>JAPEVG010000334.1:0-38010 GCA_029747595.1 Trametes cubensis
GCAATGGCTCCTCCCGTCTTCATTCGCAACCTCATCCCCAGGCGCGAGAAGCGTGCAGAAGGCCGCCCTCTCCTCGAAGCCCTCGCCTCGCTCACCTGGGTACAGTGGGGTCACTTTTGGTCAGGGTGAGTTCTTCCCCTCTTCGTCTAGGCTTGGCTCCCGCGACCTGCCGCGGCATCGTCTTTCTTGGCCCCCCGCTCACATATGCACCCACAACCCCCTCAGTTGGCTAGCGTGGAGTTGCGACGCGATCGACTTTTTCTCCGTCTCTCTCAGCGTCACACGCCTTCAGGACCAGTTCGGCAGGAGTACTCACGACATCGTACGTGCAACTCCGTCCTCTTCTGCATTGCTCCGCCAACCAAAACCCTTCGCTCGTAGACGACCGCCATTACGCTTACGCTCCTCTTCCGCTCTGCCGGTGCTGTGAGTATCGATGGCCCGCTATCTCCCCCCGCAATCAATTCACCCTCATTTCCGCTCGCAGGTCATCTTCGGCGTTCTCTCTGACCGATACGGCCGCAAATGGCCCCTCGTCTTCAACCTCCTCCTGATCTCCGTCCTTGAGCTAGGCTCTGGCTTTGTGGAGACATTCCATGCCTTCCTTGGCGTCCGTTCTCTCTTTGGTATCGCCATGGGCGGTGTCTGGGGCCTCGCCGCCTCGACCGCGCTCGAAAACTTGCCTGTCGAAGTGCGTGGGCTCGCCTCTGGCGTCCTTCAGCAGGGCTACGCCGTCGGCTATCTCATCGCAGCCGTCATCAACCTGACGCTCGTCCCTGAGACGTCGACGACCTGGCGCAGTCTGTTCTGGTGCGCGTCCGGCATTTCCGCGTTCTCGGCCTTCGTCCGTCTACTCCTGCCGGAGAGCGAAGTCTTCATCCGTGCAAAGGCCGCTGAACGCGCCCGCGGCCAATCCACCAAGAACAAGACGAAGATTTTCCTGCACGAGACGTGGGAGATGCTCAAGCGCCACTGGCTCCTGTGCATTTACGCCGTCCTGCTCATGACCGGTGAGTGACATGCATGCATGGAGCGCGTGTGGAAGCGCCGGGATTTGCGGGCGTTTCCCCGCACTGCGCCCCCACGCCAGGCACAGAACTCGGACTGATCGGGATGCGGATTCGCAGGTTTCAACTTCCTGTCGCACGGGTCGCAGGACTTGTACCCCACTTATTTGACGAACGCGAAGCTCTTCAGCGACCACAACGCCACCGTCGCGACTATTATCGGAAACTGCGTGAGTACCGTCCGTGCTCCGAGCGGCACGAATTGCGACTGACAACACGTTGGGATCTTCCAGGGTGCGATTGCGTGAGTACACCTAGCCCTAGTAGGACAGTACAAGGCAGACTAACGTGCCTGTTCGTGAAAGCGGAGGCGCCATTGCCGGCTGGCTCAGTCAGTACATCGGTCGCCGTCTCACCATCATGTGAGTCCCGTTTCCCTTCTGTGGCTACTCGCCCGGCTCCACAACGCATCTGACCTGCTTGGCGCCCGTTTTAGCATCTTTGTTCTGCTCATCGGAGGTCCGTACCCCTGTCCATGGGACCCAGGCGGCCCCGTCGACCTGGTCGGCACGCTTGTACTGACATGGATGGCTTGAATCGGCAGCGTTCATCCCACTGTGGATCCTTCCGACGGGCTTCAGCGCGCTCGCGGCAGGCGCGTTCTGCATCCAGTTCGGCGTGCAGGGTGCCTGGGGAGTTGTGAGTATCGCAGCTCGCAAATGGATCGCGGATGTGGACTGAACCAGATGACTGACTTGCGCTCTGCGTGCCTTGCAGATCCCCATCCAACTCGCGGAGATCTCCCCGCCGGCTTTCCGTGCGACGTTCCCTGGTGTGGCCTACCAAGTTGGTAACGTAAGTACAAGTGTCCTCCCCTCCTTCCTGTCTCGCCTGTCTGCCTCCCGAGCCGCCCTGACGATCCTTGTCTCGTGATGCGATAGATGGTCTCCTCCGCTTCTGCGCAGATCGAAGCCAGTGAGTACCCAATCAGCCCTCCGTCTTCGGACGCTACGTAAACTCGCTTGCTGACATCTTCTTCGTGCTTGCGTGTGTGATCAGCGGGAGCGGCGAACCTGCACACGACGGTGATCGACAAGGACGGGAACCCGAAGGTCGTGTCCGACTACGCGACGGTGCAGGGCATCCTCATCGGCGTCGTCGCCGCGTTCGTGCTCGTCGTCACGATCATCGGCCCGGAGAACTACGGCTCGCACTTTGAGAAGAGCAAGGCTGCGTTCGAGGAGGGCGCCGGCCGCGGCGAGCTCGTCGACGACGACGAGCAGGCGGACGGGACGCACCCGAGCTCGAGCGCGGGCTCGCGCCCGACGAGCGTGCAGGTTATGGATGAGAAGCGGAGCACGCCCGAGCCCGTTTGAGCTGTCGGATTGCTTGAGGCCTTCGCGCGTCTTGCACATCTTACCTCGTTGGGTCCTGGAATCGATGTCGCAGCTCGCTGTGGCTGTGGCAGGATGTTGTTTGTTGGTGGTGTGAGTGGGTGAGAGTGGATAGTGGATACCGATGCATGTCACGACCCTACGTCCCGCGACGACTCTGTACTTTTTGTTTTGTCTCTGCGCGGTAATATCACTGTATTTGTATGACCGTACGTTTGAATGCGTCAGCAGGGCACAAAGACTCTACTCACTCTCGAGGTCATCTTTACATTGTCGACGCGCGTCTAGCACCTCGATTGACTTGGAAGAGGGATGTTCTTATCATCGTTGCGCGTACGATTCCGAGGAGGTCCTGGAAGGCCTCAGTTGTACCTCCGGTGTCCTACGACTGACCTCCGGTGGTTACCGATGAACGCTGTTGTTCGGCGCTTGCTGCCCCTAGAATGAGTCGGACCGAAACGCCGAGTGGGCCGTGGGGTCCGCGGAGGTTGCGTCAAGCGTGGTCGAGACTGGACTTGAAGGACTCATCGGACCCAACTCGGGTTCCTTCGAATCCAGCTGGCACAAGTGCTTGATAGTACACTGGAACCCACCGTCCTACGGTCGGGAGGCACTCGCCCGGTATGTGTTCTTCCGAGTCGGAAACCTTCGTACAATACAGGGAACGACCGGGGTGACACGGCGAGCAACGGCTTCAGCGGGTACTGGCAGCTCGAGGCAACCTGAGGTTAACGTCGTGGACTCGTGCGTGATCATACATAAACATGCTAGCACTAACAGACAGCAAAAACCTACACTAGCTACAACCCAAGAAACCGAAGGAGTAAGTACCAATTACTCTTATCATACATCTGGAGACCCTGCTGAATCGAAGTCGACTGTTAAGGTTAAAGTATAGTGCACAATACACACTGGGATCCCGATACGAATAAGGTGCCGAGGCCAACTCCTCCCGCGTATGTTTCCATGCGCAGAACTGCAGAATCGCTATTCACCTGTGGGCAACCGGGGCCCGGATGCACACGGCCGCGGCACCTTACTTGCTTCCCGCGAAGAGCGGCGGCTAGTCTTCCTCCTCGAAGCCCTTCTCGTTCGCGGCCTGAATCAGAGTCTCCGCGCGCGAGGACAGCGGCTTGATTGTGCAGCGGCAGTCTTCGGGATAGCTGTCGCGGGAGAGTTTCGTCAGCGTCGCGGACGGATGCGGAGGGGACGGTTCTCAGGCGGCCGCCGTCCGTGCTGCTCACCTCAGGAAGCCGTCCTTCATCTTCGGCTCGATGCGGATAGGCTGCCCGGCGTCGTCGCGCGGGGGCCCGATCTCGAAGACGTGCAGCACTCGGGCGATGTTCAAGAAGAGCGCTGCATCGGCGAAATAGCGTCCCGGGCAGATTCTGCGGAAGGTGCCAGGGCANAGNTGCGGGTRCRSTCAGCCTTGTGCCGATGAGCATGGACGTATGTAAGGCAGACGTACCTCCTCCCGAAGCCAAAYGCCACTGTGGCAGGGTCCCTCACGTCYGGGTTCAGCCTCCCATCCYTGATGAACCGTTCCGGGAGGAACTTGTCCGGCTCAGGGTAGTCGTCCGGGTCGTGCAAGATAGCCCTAATGGCCGGGGGCCGCACGTCAGCTCAGCCGCTCATATACCCCGGCGCACTAGTGCTAGCCGAGGCGAAAAGCGCGGAGATAGCGGGCAGTGGACGCACCAGGCGTTGGGGAACGTCACGGTCCCCGCGGGGATGAAGTACCCGTCGTACTCGTCGTCCTCGAYCACAGCGTGMGGCAGWCCKAGSGGCGTGGCGTTCTGCCACCGGAGGCACTCCTTGATGATCGCGTCGATGRACGGCAGCGCATCTCTGTCGGCCATGTCGGGTAGACGCTCAGGTCCTACGACCRAGAGCAGCTCCGCRCGYGCACGGGCTTGGGCGTCGGGGTGCAGAGACATGGCGAGGAAGAAGGTCTGGAATGTCGATATCGTCTGACATGAAGGTTGGGATCATCGAAGCTCGCGCTCGTGGACAGACTGAAACTCACGGTGTCGGCCCCCCCTGGGCAGGTTGCGTGCAGTCAGCGGGCGAAGAGGACACGGGACGACAACGACCGACAGGAGCTTACCTGCATAGGCTATRGCTGCGACGTTTTTGGTCAACTCCTCGTCTGGGCCCGACGCCGGGGCCGTGCTGAGGATGGTACCCACGACGGACGCCATGGGGTCGCTGCGGGTCTTCCGTAACCGGTGAGCGCGCATGATAGGTCACGTAAGAGCCTCAGCCGAGCTCACCATCGCCATCTTCGCTTCTTCGAACGGCAGGTCGACCATCGTGTGGGAYGCGTCCCGCCACCTACGTAGCCTCTTCTGGAAGCCCGCACCGGGTAGCCACTCAGGGACGTAGCGTAAGAAGGGGAGGTATTCGACGAGGAACGCTCCCGGGGTGAGACCCAAGGCCACGCCCTCCATCGCCASCTCTACGGTATCGACTATCTTGTCGCCACGCTCGGCTACTTCGATCCCATAAACGGCCTTCAGCACGCTGGAGGCGAACGTGCTGTCCAGAACGCAATCAAACATGWATAGGTAAGTGGATAGAACCATGTAGTGGCACGGCGAACGCACTATCGTATGTGGTCTTCTAGCCGAGCAGGGCTCGCCAGGAGCTTCTGGAGGAACCTGCAGGAGGCCTCGCGCTGAATGGTGTGGTATTTGGAGACTACTCCCGGGTGGAAGTGCTGCCARAAGAGCCGTCTGTGACGCCTCCATGTCTGGCCATATGGCATAAACCCGAAGTCCCACTCCCACCCTATTCTGTGAAGCGTCYTYAGAAGCACGCACATCSCAACNNNGTCGGGNGGAAGACTYACAGGTCGATCATCGGAGAGACCGGTCGATCCGAGTAATTGGCAGAGCGTTTCTCGAGCAGCTCGAAGGCGACCTTYGCGCTCCCGATAATCATGACCCTTTGTCCCAGCATCTGCAGAGACAAGATGTCGCCTTGGAGCTYTGTGTGRGTGGGARGTCCTCATAATATCTGTCCATGTCGACGCTCACCGTAACGAGCACACATATCGCGGTAGGCAGCCCATGGAGCGGYCTTGGGCGCCGAGAACACGTTGCCGACAATGGGGAGCGGCTTAGGCCCAGGAGGGAGAGGTCGACCTCGACTACGGGCCTTCCAAGCGAGGACGGACTGTGCATAGCGGATGGCGAGGACGGATATTATCCCCAGAATGAGYAGGGCAAGACTGTGAGGGRATAGGTCASTCATGTCGTGGTGGAATGGGGGCCTTCGACCGACGTACGCCGTTTCTTATCATGCCCTGCTCATGCCGGGGCGAGCTAGTGGAGAGCCAGGATCTGCGAATCTGACGCTCTGCGCAAGGTTTGTTGTTGCACGAACAGCGCAGACGCGCCAAGAGTGATGTCAGTCGGAATGCTTCTATAGAGTAGACCGCTCAAAGCCCCCTGAGCGAGGCGCGGCCGTGGGTGCTGGCATCTGCGCGCGTCCGGTGGTGGATCGAGACAGTGGCAGGGAAGGCCGGCGTASAGCCTAAACGACGGCTCGCATTCTACAGATCGAGCTGCGTTGGCTACCCGCGAGTGTAAGTTGACAGCCCCGATGAGCGTCATGAATCCTCGAAGAGACACAGCAACTGCCCGTCCCGCTTGGCGGACRGTGCAGGGTATGTGGACGACCCTGCTGGCCGGCGCTCGTGCGCTGCGGTTCAAGGTTCAGRCTTGACAAAGTAGGCAGAGGCAGGCGCGCGATAAGAGCCGTGAGTGTCGGTCTTCTGTGCTAACCACTCAGCTGATGATGGAGTACAGGT
This sequence comes from Trametes cubensis, assembly GCA_029747595.1. NCBI lineage: Eukaryota > Fungi > Basidiomycota > Agaricomycetes > Polyporales > Polyporaceae > Trametes > Trametes cubensis. The sequence continues at coordinate 6,216 of JAPEVG010000334.1, forward strand.
CCGGTAGCTGTCTGGACGCATAGATTGGGAGACGCGCCCGACCCAGTATGATATGTCATGGGCGGGAGAACAATGTGGTCGCGCTAAGTTTGCGTCCGACATAGAGTCTAAGGGACCAACAGGAACGTCATGCAGTCGCACAGATGTAATGCAGAAAGCCGGCTTGCCGGGNCATGTTCTTGCTAGTCTCCAATCGGCCACGAGGACAGGGACCATTCCAACACGGGGTTTACTTGGCGCTGCGCGCGGCGTAGTAGTACGCATGCGCGTCATCTGGGGATGCCGGTGATCTATGTATAGCTCGCTGCTCCTGCWAGGACGTAYATCGTACCAGACAAACTGACTGTTTATTTCCGCTGCATYCTTGGCGTTTCCTGACATCGGCTCCGCAMATGAGRGGSGTGYTGGGTAAACATCGCAAAGGCGTGGCGTAAACCTTCCTYGGATGGGATTACGGTTCCACCACGCGGTGGATACAGCATCCAGMTTCTTGCGAGCACCCGTTCCGAGCGCTATGACGTGATCAGGGCCGCCCTCTCCTGTGAGCGAGGACGTATCGTGCATCTGCAGTCTGCAGGGTACCTGTCGATACGCTATAGAGTCAGCTCGAATCTCGTAAATGACCGCCCGCGCCCACATACGAGATAATTGCATCTGTCATCTCGGGCTTGATCGCAATGATCTTGCCATCTTCGTCGATCGGCGGCGTGATATTGAAGACATGCAAAACAATTGCTACATTGATGAAGAGCGAGGCCTCTGCGAGGTGTCGGCCAGGACAAACGCTGCGTGTGGTAATGTCACCTCACTGCTCGGGCGATAGAGCATGCCGACGAATGGGTGAGGGCATGATACGTACCGTCTGCCATAACCAAAGGCGTAGACCGCAGGATCCGGGACGTTCTCATCTAGTTCTCCATTGCACATAAATCGATCGGGAAGGAATCTCTCAGGGTCTTTGTATGTTTCAGGGTCGTGGAGACATGCCCTGCGACGAAGTTGTATCCTTAGTGAACATGCGATGGTCGCATCAACATAATAGGTGAAATCGTACCACGAGTTCGCTATCAATAATGTACCCGACGGGATGAAGTAACCRTTGTACTCTTGGTCTTGCGAAGTGCAGTGCGGAACGGCTAGAGGGAGCGCCGGATGCCACCGGAGACATTCCTTGATGATTGCGCTAATATATGGTAACGCGTCTCTGTCGTCGATGTTTGGTAGTCGGTCAGGGCCAACTACGAGGTYGAGCTCCTCCTGCGCTTTCCTCTGAGCATCGGGATTGAGGGACATAGCCAAGAAGAACGTCTGCAACGTAGAATACGTCTGTGACACGGGTTGGTCAGAAATGCAGTGTCGTTAAGGAGTGTATAGTATGTACCGTATCGGACCCGCCTGATATGACAGATGTCAATGAGCATGAGTAAGGCCGCGGACTACGATATAGCACATACCTTCGAAAGCGGACAGCGCGACGTTCTTGATGATGTCCTCCCKTTCGCTCGATGTCAATTCTCCTTCGTTCGCCAATCTTTCCGCCAGTTCGGCTACTACACAAGGTGTCGTCCCATCGCGTGCCTGTAACAGTCGTCAACCATGTGCGCGCGRAGGAATCYACAACTGGCGTACTGCTGCGTCCAAAGCCTCCGCATAGAAACCGTCTCGAGCCCGATCAGATGCAGCATGCCAACGTTTGAATACATTCTGAAACCCAGCCCCAGGGAGCCATCCTGGCAGGTATGCAAGTGCCGGGATGAAGCTGACTGCGTAGCGGCCGGCGGTGAACGCGACCAAGGATTCGCTTACGATATTGAATAAGAGGATGCGCCAGTCATGTGAATCTGTGACGTCGGTAGCGTAGACACTCTTGAACAGGGCAGCAGTGAATGTACTGAGGTAATCGTGAGGTACTGGGTGTGGTACGCAGAGGAAATTGACCTACTACCGGATGTGTTCTTGTAGGCGCATCGGTTCATCGAGTAGCTTCCGCGCAAACCGACGCGCAACGGCGTGCTGTGTTGCACTATATTTGGGTATGGCTTTGGGTTGAAAGGCTTGCCAGAAAGCCCGTCGATGACGCTTCCATGATACGTCATATCCTAGTAAGGACATATTGAACTCTTGCCCCACGCTGTGGAGATGTGGAGAAGCAAGTGGGTTCAAGTCAGCACGACGGTATCATTCTCGACATATACTTACAGAGACGTRAGGGRGACAGGCAATCGGTCGGAAGTCGTGGATGATTGCTTCTCCAACAARTCAATTATGACTTTGGGACTTCCCAAGACTATGAATCGATATCCGAGAGCTTGAACATGCGCAATCTCTCCTGAGAGMATGTAAGCTGTCATGGCTTGAAACGACGAATTTGAACAGTCACATACCGTACTCATCGCAAAGYTGCTTGTGAGCAATCCATAGACGAGRTYTGCGCAAGTGAGACAGATTGCCAACCAGGGGGAGACCTCTTGGCCCTGGAGGCAGCGGCTTGCCACTGCTTCGTGCCCTCCATTTCACAAGGCATTGCAAGTAGACAATGACGAGCGCAACTATAGCCGCAATTGTCAGAGTCANCGGGGGRGGACAGATGCTGCAGCTGCTSAAGAATCATGTCTGGAGTGATTGCCAGAATTGGAGCTGTCGAAGATCATTTTATATCCTGGTAGTCGGTGAGATCTTGACSCATTGTATCTTCGTTGGCCGGTATATCRCCGTYACCACAACTCCGCTCAATACCGGTATCTGYCAGAAAGGCGCYGTCCGATGTCGGGGACCGAACGTTTAAGACAGTGGTTCATCCCAGATGCTCCCTGTAAGAGAACACGGCTTGCGGCGTAATAAGTATGGGTGAGAAGATTCACCGAAACCATATACAAGTTTGCCTTACACAATACCATGATGGTAGCRCGTAGTACTACTACTTGCGCTGAGTTTCACTTGGCCNGNNNNTGCGTTGACCAAGTCAGATCCAACATACAGGAAGCAATGGAGTGCAAGACTGACTGAGTATATGCGTAGCTAACCTTNANCCNGGACATCCGGTATTRTACATCGGTCTCCGACTCTGCGCGGGTGCAGAACGCATACGAATCCGATGTCCGCMGGCAAGCTAGTACTATGCGGCATGACACCGCCGCGAAGAGAGCTSAGGCTTCAAGTTGAACCGTCGAAGCCACGTCATACGTTTCGTTGTGGCAGATCCAATGGCAGCACCAATGCTTGGATATACAAAGRCCGGCGGCGAAGTGTCAGAGGATGTGATCTCACCTTCCACCCCGTAGACTCAGTGCTANNNGNTCGGAGTGAAAGGCCGCACACCCACCGGCATGCACTCCGCGTCGGAACATGAGAGTGATGTRTTTGGTCGTATTTGGATCTGACGGCGCCAAGSGCGAGACGCTACCAAGCGCTAGTCACTTGTAGCTTGTCCCGACTCGCCACAAGTCTTCAGACGCYCTTGCTCAGAGTTCACACTCGGTTTCGAATATCGGGCCATTGCAGAAGCATATTTCCGACAATACTGACGGGACTGAGCATTGTTCGTGTGTTTCCACGATATTCAAGGGAGAGTCCCATCGCTAACTCGAGCAAACTTGAAGGATCTGTTCTGGAGACGAGCCATGGCGGCGCGTGATCTGCCCGGTATGTATTGGGACGAGGAGARAAAGCGATACTTTCCTCTATCCTCGAGACCCGCGGGCTCTTCTAGGTCGCCGKTTATAGGCAAGGCTACTTCTCCGCTCAAATCTGCGCAACGCGCACGCAAGCGCAAGCSGCAATGGCGCACGGGCGATCGTTCCGAAAGCCCTGAGCTTGAGGACCTGGATAGACACTCAAGCCGCCTTGACCGCAGAACAGACACATGGCATGCACTTAGCAGTTTTAGACAGTCGTATCCAGGCTCGAAGAGTAGGAGACAGCTAGAGTGAGTGCGCTTCTCTTACGCGTATGCATCGCTGAAGCAAGTGCAACAGGGAGGCTCGGGAGAGATTCATTTGTRCGCGCTCAGTCGAGTCTCGACTGGCCGACAGTGGCCTTCTCCCAGTTGACATGGGCAAGACGATTACTGCTCTATGCTCCAAGCACCAGGTCGGGCTAGTATACCTGCGGAATCGCACGAAAGTAGTGATGCTTGATTCTCTAGGAGGACGTGAATGGCGGCCACTTGTGGATTGGGGACAACGCAGGTTGGCTCTTCGCCATGGATCAAACCGCTCCCCATGATAGTTGGCGCGAGTTCACAATGGGCACACAGGTATAGTCCACAACTCAATGTGCGTCAACAATGKTGTTCATTACCTATTGCGCACAGATCACCTCCATATCTCGTTCTGAACATCTGACTCTGTGAGGCGTTCCTACTTTATGCTCAAGGGTTGCATTGATCAGAATTTGTCCTCTAGCGTGACCTCATTGGGCTCTCCTTCACGCATCCTCGTAGCGAATGCCCAGACTGCCGGGTAAGTAGGTTGATTTGCTCGCACTAGACGCTCATAATCATGAGTTTTCTCAGGGCCTCCTTGCTTCGTGAGTTCCCAGCCAATGTATGTAGCGATGTACGGTGTGGCCACGTCATAGRCAAGACCATCCTTGTTGGTAAGTCTCTTATCGTTCAAGCGCAATGAATCTCGACCATACTCTGCTCCTAAGGTGGACGTCGTGGTGTGGTAGGCTTCCTGGACGCAGAACGGGATCAATACCTAGGATCGTGGAGCGACAGCGACGTATTCTCCTTAACATCACAAGGCCAAGTGCGTTCATCTGCGTTTTCCGGACCTGAGTGCAACATTTGACTTAGGATACCAGAATATTGTGTATATGGGCAAGCGCAATGGTACTATACAGAGATGGGACCTACGCCAGCCAAGTTCGAACCCAGAGTTGATCGTGAACATGTCCAAGAAGTCTGGAGCCGTTGCTGGTGGGGCACCTGTTCAACATCTGCGAACACTCCACGGGTACGGCCTCCTTGTCGAGACTATGCGTGGCGATGTAAGTGGCAAGCTATATTCCTGGCGCGTATGTAGAATTGACGAGATACTACCAACAGCTTGAAATGCATGATATGCGATACCTGCGCGGAACCACTCCATTACTRCAATTCGAGGGCCATGTCTCAAGTTACGAGCACAAATTGGTTAGTGGCCTCCTATTGATCCTCCCCTAGCCCGGATYGTACTGACRAGGCGGTAGGGAGTCACGGTTGACCCAAGTGAGAATGTCCTCTTCGCAGGCGGTGGGGACTCCCGTCTTCGGGCATGGTCTCTGCGCACGGGTCAACCACTACNANNTTCKCCAGATTCTCKTACCACCACAAGCTCTCCTGCTTGGTCGCGGAACCCAYTCAGCACTGCATTCCACCATCCCATCCGTGCACTAGAGATTCTTTCAGATGCAGAGAAGACATACATCTGGGCAGGTTCTGACAAGTACCTACATCGACTCGAGCTAGGCTCCAATTCWATATTCCGTTAGCGCCTTGCACGSTGATGCGCGCTCAAGCAWATGGCTGTAGAATCTCANCATAGCCCAATTGCAAGTCGAACATGAGGATGTATGTTACAGACTCAGAGCAACCTGAGAAAAACACTGTGGATGTGGTATATGACGAACCGGTCGTCTCCAATCCCGAGTCGCGTTGTCTAAAGCTAGCCCTCAATCTGCCCGTACTTATCCTGCGGTAACTCCCGTTCCGCACCTCAAGACTCAAGGATGCCCATCTCCTTCCACTTCTCCCAAAGTGCACCAACGCCCACKGGCGCACCCGGCTGTCCCTTGATGTCCTTCACGTCGAGTAGTTCGTACTCTTTGCCAAAGGCCAAGAAATGAGCAAAGAGGGAATTGAAGTGTCCTTCGCTGCGTAAGTGTAGGATCTGGGTATAGTGGGCGTGATAGAGGTGCGCAAAGACCCGGAGAAGCTGCCGGTAGACGTGCTTGACAGTCGAAGGGAAGTTTGGCGAGAAGTCCCGGCCTGTCGGACGGAAGAGTCAAGCGGAGACATGCGGATGATGGGATTGAAACACGTACCGGACTTCGTGGGGAACACGTTCTCGTCGTCCAGCAAATTTTGCACCCAGGTCATCACATAGTCGATGTAGGTCGGTGCTGGGAGCTGCACGCTCTTGCGATCCTGGTTGATCCACGTGTAGTTGAGGCTGGAGTTAAGATCAGTATTGCGCCTGACAACAGAACAGTGTCTACATACTTGGGTCCAGCAGCCATGGACGGGCATGATTGTTGGGTGCAACATTCAGCGAGAACGCCATAGAACTGGTTGAGGTTTTGGTAGAAGTCGAAGACTGGATAGTTTGGAGGTGAGCACATCGCACTGGCTGCAACGGAAGAGTTGCAAGCGTTGGAATGCACRYACTATTTACTGCGACCCATTCCATAACATCCGCGTATTTTGGCAACATCACAATGGTCTTGAAGTTGCCCTTCACCAGAGCTGCCTCAACGAATGGACTGCACAAGTAGAGAGGTTTCGGCGCGGTGGAGTTCGTAGGCGATGGCTGAGGGAGATTCTCCGTAGAGGGAAAGGTGGACGATGTGGGAGTTGTGGATCGCCGCGGAGGGCGTGGGGCGCGTTGCATAGACCGCCTGTGCGCACGAGCGATGAGTATCGATGAGCTCTGAAGTGTTACAGTAKTATYCTCACCCTARAGAATTGAAGAASGACATGRYTTCCCAGTTATCCCAGCTTCARACGGAGTTACWCAGATGATATGRCAAGGRCTGATGGWAAGTGAACGATCGACGCGAATGAGCTGGAGACGGTGGTCGCGACGCGGACTTGGCCNTCTAGCAATGYTCCGCACGTGATGAGAGGTCTTACCCCGCCTTGTTTGGCTGTATTGAATCCAGAGGCCGTTGCCAAACATATGCAAACAACCACCTGGGGCACAATGCGCGGTGGCGCGTCATTAACCACGACTTCCCCCTCGCCGGGTCCACGACCCGACATGATGAAAACCCGCAGAAAAAGCAAGGCCGCTGCTGCAGCGGCTGCTGCTGAGCAGCACCAGGAGACCATTACGCGGGAGAACTCTCCTGTCCCCGCCGCCACCTTCACTGTCAACATTCCCGAGGACATCGACTTCGACGCATTGTCTAGCTTACTGCCGGATGTGAACTTGACTACTCCTACACCTGATACTCTTCTGTCGCTCTACAGACTCCTTCTTGCTCAGTCATCGGATACGGAGGGTGTTCAACGAGAACTTGAGGAGGCACGTGCAGAGATCCAGCGTAAAGATGTGGAATTGGACCAGGCGCTGCAGGACCGCGAGACTGCGTCCTCGGAGCTAGAGTCAACACTCGAGAGCGTGCAGAAGGAGCTTGCGCAAGTGAAGGAGGAGCGAGACGCATTAGGTGTGTAGTATCGTGGTCGCGTCTCTCCTCCCCTTGTTCATGACGACCCGTCTATGTAGCCGCGGAACGCGCCAAGCTTCAAGAACGTCTGGATGCGCTTTCAAATACACAAACGTCGTCATCCGCGGAAGTCGTTACCTTGAAACAGCGTGTCGAGGAGACGGAACGGGAGAAGCGTGATCTCATGGGCGTGGTCAGCAGGCTGCAGGAGGATGCGGTACAGCGTGATGGTGAGTTACAACCTGGACTGCTTGAGGCTTTTAGATTGACCAATAATTGCCAGCCGAGATCCAGACGCTTCGTTCAGACCTCAAGCAAGCGCGTCAAGACCAACAGAACCTGGAGCGCAAAGTCCGGGAGCTCACTTCGACTGAGACTTCGACGAAGGTACGTGTCTCAGTCATTAGTATGACTCTCCTACTCATCATGACCCAGTTCAAAGTCGAATCTCTGACTCAACAACTCGAATTGGCGCGAGGTGAAGCTGAACGCACTGCTGCTGAACTTGCTGCCAAGACCGAAGAGTTCGCCAAGTATCGTCGCACGAAGCATGCGGAGCTCACACAACTGCAGGCCGCTCATGATTCTCTAGCGCAGACGCATGCATCCACCGAAAGCACMCTGAAGGCTCTTCAGTCTGCGCACACCGCTCAGTCTCACCAACTKACTCAGGCGTTGACGCGCATCCAGGATCTCAAAGGTCAGCTCGCTGAACAGGAGGCTACGTATTCGAGTGAAGCGGCAGGGCTCCGGCGTCTCATCACCATGATGGAGGATCGYGAGGCGCAGGCCAAGGCAATCGTTGACAGYCTTGAGAGGGATTTCGCTGGGGTCGGTGAGAAGGCCGAAAGGCGGGAGGCGGTACTGCGCGAGGAGATCGAGAATCAGAAGCAGCGGGCAGAGGAGGCGGAGAAGAGGGTTGAGGAACTGCAGGCCGTACTCGACAGGATGGACCGTGGCGAGTTCCCTATTCCAACCTTCGCTGGATCCCCCGGTGCACCTGCTACCCCTGCACGTGGTATCTCCACCCCTTTGCGTAACGGGACGCCCTCGGATATCCTCACGCAAGGCATGCTCGGTCTTAGCCCGACTGTGGCTATGGCGAGTCGCGCTCAACGAGGCGGGAAATCTTTCACCGAGGTCTACTCAGATTACATCAAACTTCAAGAGGATTTCGCTAGGAAGTGTGCCGAGTACGACCATATGGACCGGACATTGTCTGCTGTACTTGCGCAAATCGAAGAACGGGTACGTGAGACTCATCGTTTGTGTGTCATACWTCGCTTCACGAGCAAATATAGGCACCCATCCTCTCCCAACAACGCGCCGAATACGAGCGACTGCAGTCTGAGGCGTCGCAATTGGCTTCGCAGCTCGCCCAGGCCCTTTCCGAGCGGGATGCGCTCGCTACCGCAGCCGAAGAGAATGCGCAGAAGTTGGCTAAGAGTACCCGTGAGAATGAGCTTTTGGAGAAGCAACTCGAGGATCTCAGTCGTCAGCTTCGCACCTTGCTCAAGGAGCTCGGTCGTCACCAGGATCCTTCGATACCATCTGATGAGGAGCTCGAGAATGACGAATCCACACGCCCCGCCGAGAACATCGAGGCCGTCATCACAAACAACCTYGTTCTTTTCCGCTCAATACCCCAGCTGCAGGAACAGAACCAGAAGTTACTCAAGATCGTCCGGGAGCTTGGCGCTAAGCTGGAATCCGAGGAGAAGGACTACAGGGAAGCGTTGGAGCGTGAGCAGGGCGAGGCTGTTCGTGAGGCGCACGAGGCTATCAAGCAGCTGCAAGAGCAGCTTGAGAGTCACAAGCGCAGCAGCGAGGTGACCATCCAGGCTTACATGAAGGAACGGGATACCCTCCGCAGCCTGCTCGCACGGCAGAAGGAGTCTGGTGGTGTCGTCGCTCGCATCACTAACGGCCARGTCAACGGCGATGTACCGTCGGCTGAAGCGGCTTCGGAGGCGGCAAGGGAACTGGAGGAAGTGCAGAAGCAGTTCGAGACGTATCGCACCGAGATGGGCATCGACTCGAATCGTCTACGCGAAGAGGCTCTTTCCGCTCAACGAGAGGCTACACGGCTTGGAACCGCACTTGCGAAGGCTAACGCGCAGATYGAGGTTCTGACTGGTGCGTACTGACGCAGTATATGTCACGATGGGTAMCACTCACATCCTMATCATTGTCTGTAGAGCGCCATCGCATGGTCCAGGAGCAAATCGTGATTCAGAAGCGCGAGAAYGAGGACCTCCAGAAACGTAATCAACATCTYTACGATCAGTACACTCGCATCGACATCGAATGCAACCGCATGTCCGAGGATCTCATTGCTAGCAATAGCCTTCTGGAGCAGTTGCGTAACGAGTGTGCGAACCTGCGGGCAGAGAAGAAGATCTGGGAGGTACGTGTGGTCGTTTATCGSCATCGAAAGAGACATGAATGACTTAAGRCACCCTCACAATTACAGAGTGTCCAAGGCCGTCTTGTCGAAGAGAATAAAACCCTGGCGACCGAACGCTCACACCTCGCTGACTTGATGGCAAACGTCCAACGGATGCACAACGATCTCGAGCGCTCGGGCGAGAACGATCGCCGTCGCATGGACAGTCAAATCAAGTTGCTTGAGGACCAGAAGTTCGTACAACGACCTCGCTGAATATTTGTGGTCTCAGACGCTTACGCCGTGTTTCAGCCAAGACCTACGTACTCAGCTCAGCCAGGAGCGCGAGGCCGTCCGTCGGGTCACGCTACAGAGGGATCTGGATCTCAAGGAGCTGCAGAACAAGATGGAGAAGACTGTAAGTTGTCTTTGYACAACTGCSAACTCTTCACTTATAATCACTTCGGCGTAGTCTCAAGAGCTCAGTAAGACGCGAGAGTCCCTGGTCGCTGCTGAGACCAGCAAGAAGCACCTCGAAGAGCGTGTCGAACAGCTTACAAGGCAGCTRCAAGGGAACGARGAGAARCTTGCTGTGTACGAACGCAGGGCTAGCGGCGTCAACGGCATCAGCGTTCGTACGGACGAGGATCTTTCTCGTGAACAGCAACTCGAGGCTGAGGTTGCTGAGCTACGGTGCGRATCTACAACGASTYCCRCCCTCTTGTATGCTAACCTATGGATAGGTCTGCCCTCAAGGTCGCCGAGGTTGATCTTGCTTCTGCACGGAGCCACGTCCAGCAGTTCCAGGAGATCAGCCAGGCTAACGAGGCTGCCCTTGCGACGTTGAATGCCACGCACGATGAATACCGAGCAGCCACAGAAGCTGAGCTTGCGAAGCGTCAGGTATGCACGACCTCTACGCTATCTGACTAGCTATCCTGATTGGATGTATGCCCACAGTCCGAGATTGAGGCCCTGCAAGAGAAGCTCCGTGCAGCCGAGGAGCGCCTCGCTCAGCTYTCTCAAGCAAACACTGAGCTGCAACAGAAGTTCGACAGCGAGCGTCTTGCATGGGTCAATGACAAGAAGACTCTTGAGGATACCATCGTCGACATGAGCACCTCTGCGCAACACACACAAACAGATCGTACTACTTGGGAGGCTGAAGTTCGCCAGCAGGAGGAACGCGCCAAGGTGAGTGACGCTGGAGGATTGCTGGGAGGTCMTACTCAYGCAATCGTTTAGGCTGCCGAAGAGCGCTACTCGAGGGAGGTCCTGGCTCACGCAGAGTCCATCAAGTCTGTAGAGCARCTGAAGAAGCAGCTCTCGCAATCCCAGGCTGCTGCGAGGGAAGGTCGTGCCGCGGCCGAGACTGCCCAAGCCAAGCTCACTACGTCGGAGGCAAGCTGGCAGCAGCAGCGAGAAGCTCTCGACAAGGAGATCACAGATCTCAAGGCTAGGTATGCYSCTACTGCTCTGCTTTATGCACGTGTACTCAATTGTGATCTTCCGCGCATAGGTGCAAGGACCTCAGCGACCAGAACAATCTCCTCCATCAGCACCTCGAGTCTGTTAGCAACCACGCTGCTCGTATCAAACAGGCGGCATCGTCGACGACGGCTGAGTCCGGCGAAGCTGAGGCTTCCGATGATACCGACACTAAGCTCACTGAGCTGCGCTCCCTCGTCACCTACCTCCGTAAGGAGAAGGAAATCATCGAGCTTCAACTCGAACTCAGCAAGCAGGAGAACACTCGCCTCAAGACCCAAATTGAGCATCTATCTCAGAACCTGGACGAGACTCGTAAGGCTTTGTCCGAGGTGAGCTTTTGATTGCGCCTAGTCGTGTTGTGATGATGCTCACGTGTATCTAGGAACGGGAACGCGCTGTTCAGGCTGCCGCCTCTGAGGCTCAGCATAGCCAGCTTGCGGAGAAGATCAAYCAAGTGGCCATCCTCCGCGAAAGCAATGCGACTCTGCGTAGCGACTGCGATGCGTATTCCAAGCGGGCTCGACAGCTCGAGGCTGAGCTTCGCAAGGTCACGGCCGAGCTTGAGCCTACAAAGGAGCAGCTCCGCGTTGCACAGGCTGAGATCGAAGCGAAGGAGCAACAGATCCAGCTTCTTGAGAATGAGAGCCGGCGCTGGCAAGAACGGAACGCACAGCTCCTGACCAAGGTGAGCTGGTCTRTTAATCACGGCATTCTAGTTGGTCTTAACATTGTACATAGTACGACCGCATCGATCCAGCRGAGATGCAGTCTCTGAAGGACGAGATCGCGCAACTGCAAGCCAAGAATGCAGAACTCGAGGTCATTGTGGAGCAACAGAAGGCGGAGATTGCTACTCTACAGCAGAAGGTAATCATCATTGCCCGCACCCGTTTRATGGCTGTTGACAGTGCTGYGCTAGCTCAACAATCTGGAAGAAGCTCACAACAAGCTTAAGAACATYCACCGAGAGAACAACCAGAGGGCCAAGTCGCGTTTCGATCGGGATGCGGCTGAGAACCAGCGTCTCAAYCAAGTCATCGCGGAGCTCGAGTCTCGAGTAGAAGCCTTGACCAAGGAGCTGGATGAAGCCAAGGCGAATGCTCAGGTAGCGGCGGCCAGTGGCGCCCCTGTTGATCCTGAGCTGGCCAAGGAACTGGAAGCTCTACGCGCCGAGAAGGCCAACCTGGAGCAACTGCTTGCTCAAGAGAAGGCCGCTCACTTGGCTGCTTCGTCYCGTGTTGGAGAACACACTGCTTCCTTGGTACGCCTCACCTCGCGTGGTCAGTTCTATATCTAACATCCAATCTCTCAGGACGAACTTCGTGCGGAGCGGGACCGCCTCCTTGCAGAGAAGGCTACATGGTCTACGACGACTGCTGAAGTTCCTGCCGATGTTGCTGCTGCCCAGAGTCAGTGGGAGTCTGAGAAGGCGGAATTGGTGAAGGCTCGCGAGGAGGCTGCTGCTCGCGCCGAGGTACGTCACATCATCAACATACAGCNATCAGGCTCGAGTCTRATYGATCTACATAGACGCTGCAAAAGCAGGTTGCAACCGCCAGCGAAGAACTRCGTAGCATCCGCCTTGCTAGCGTGAGTTCATCCTAGCTGTTGTTCCGTCGCCTTCCCTCAYRTTCTGTTACAGGAGAAATACCAAGCGCGCATTCAAGACCTATCCAAGGCTCGTATTGCTGACAGCGAACGTGCCGCGGAGGAACAGCGAGCCGCAGTAGCAGAGGCAGTCGAGAAGCTCCGCAAGGAGCTTCAGGCATCTCCATCGTCAACTGCCTCRGAAGAGATCATYCAGAAACACGCRGAAGAGCTRCGTGCACTCGAGGAGCGTCTYGTCAAGAAGCACGAAGAGGAGCTGAAGGCCGCTGTCGAAGCCGCAACCAAGGCTGCCATCGCRCCGGACACTCAGGCWGCCATCGACGCCGCCCTCGCTGCATACAAGAAGGAGCTGGAGGAGACTCACGCCAAGGAGATCGCGGATGCCGTCGAGCGGGGACGCAAGGAGTCTGCAGCACGCTCGAGGCTCCGGGACCAGCAGCTCGTCAGGGCTCAGGCGAAGATGAAGGACCTTGAGGCTAAGATCGCGCAGTTGGAGGGGAACCCCATCCCTGCTGTACCTGCACCCACCGCTCCGCCCACCACGCCCAGCACGGCTGCACCTTCAACAGAGGGTGCTTCTGCGCCATCTGAATCCACTGCTCCTGCAACCTCCGCCGCTCCTGCGACCTCGACTGCTCCTGCGACTGCTCCGCCAGGCCCCGGTAAGGCGGGTCTTCCCGCCAAGCCTACAACCGCTCGACAGCCCCCACCTGGACGCGGTCGGGGGCACCCACGAGGGGCCTCAGTATCCGTGGTGCCGCCCCAGGTGGTGCCGGCCGCGGTGCTGGTGCAGCTGCAGCTGCCGCCGCCGCCGCTGCGGCAGGCAACGCTCCCACCCCTAGCACCCAGGGCGCCGTGAAGCGCACTCGCGATGGTGACGCCACGGCAGATGATACCGCCGCGAAACGCTTGAAGCAGGGCGAGGGCAACAAGCCCCCCCGTGAAGCTCCAGAGAGACCGTGTCACGCCTGCGTCGTAGAACTAGCATCCCGCCCGTAATGACTCACTTTCTGTGTCTCGCATACATATCCTCCATTGTATTTTTNATTTGCATCGTCTTCTTGCCGTCGTGTACATGTAACCCCTCTGCTGACCGCGTCGAGCACGCCTAATCCGATCCTGATTGCGACGCGTCTCTGAATCCGCATGATTTGTCGCACGCTTACACGGCACTTGTTGACTGACTGGCTGGTCGCAGACCGCACGAAACACTTCGTATTGGATGGGAACCAACGTGAACGTTAACTACATGAGCATGATCAGAGCGTAAGTAAGAGACGAGGAGGAGCGGCTGCCAGTCGTGAGGTCCGTGACAGGTCGTGCGAGGCTGGGGGGCAGCGTCGATACATACTGGAATAACACGAAAGCACTGACGAGACATAGATAGCGCGACGACGGGAGGATGCGGGTCAAGATGGGGCGAAGAGGTCAGGGCAAAGTGGAAGTGGAGAGATGAGAATGGGGTGAAGATGGGGTCCAGATGGATGCGTAGGGATGGCAAGTGTGTCGAAAGGGCGAAAATGGAAATGGAAATGGTTGTGTGCACATGAATGAGGACGAGGCGAATCCAAGCTATATGCACTGCAAATGACTCGAACGAATTGGGGGCAGATTTACGATGAGAAATATAGTTTGCACAGATGAATGATCGAATGAGAGAAGTCCAGATAGATGGGATGGAGATGAGGAGAGTCAAAGAGAAGCAGGCACGGGTTGGTGGGTGTCAAACCCAGACCGGCTTTGTGCCTCTCGATGTCGGCTTGCCGGTGACGATCGCCTTGAACGCCTTGCGCACGACGGCGATCGTGTTCTTGTTGTGCTCTCCACCCGCAGGGGCAGGGGTGCTCTGGGACGGGCAGAACGTGCCAAACTCGTCGACCGACGACGATGCGCGGCGAAGGTCGTCGCTCGACACGGGTGGTGGCATTGGCCGCCGTGTCGTTGCAAAGAACTTCTGGCTGCGCTTCGCCATGGACGAATGCGGTCGGACGACGTTCCCGAGGGGCCCGACGTTGTCAGACTGGTAGCCCTTGCCGTTGCGCTTCACACCAGTAGTGGACATGAGGAATCTACAGAGGATATGGTCAGATGGTCTTGATCTGACTAGTACTGCCAGCCCGCAAGCATACTCACCTATCGTACACACCCTCGATATGGCGCTTTGCGGGGGTGTCGAGCGTGACGGTGTTCGCAACTGGCCTCGCGGGGTACGGCTCAACATGCAGCGGTGAAGCCGTCAAGTCGTCCTTCTGCCTTGGCGGGGTCGTCCTCGGCTCCTCGAGCACTACTCTGCTCGCCGGCGAGCTCGCGATGAACAAGTTCTTGTCAACCACCGTAGACAGTCTCGGCGTTGGGGTGGGTTGAGCAACTGCACAGTGAGGTTAATAGCTGAACGAAAGCTCAGTAGTGGAAGAAAGAGCACGTACGTCTCTCGAGTTCGAACTCGAGCTTTGTGATGGGCGTGATGGGGCGAACAAGGTCGCTGTGGGACTTTGACTTCTCGCGCCGCTTCGACGGCGACAAGTCAAGCTCCAGACTCGGTGCCTTCCGCTTCGTCTCGGGCGAGCGCGTCACGACCGTGGCCCGCCTCTTACGCGAAGGCGTCTCCGGCACCGCCAATCCCGTCCCGCTCGCCTCTCCGCCGACGGAACGCTTCTCCCCAAAGAACGAGCGCGACGACTGCTCGCGCTCGTCRTTRTACCCATGCGAGACGCGGCTCGGCATCTCGGAGGGGATCGTCGGCAAGCTGTGGTCCGCAAAGTTCATCGTGTTGAGGAAGGACGGGCTCGGGAGCGGCGACGCAGACGTCGAGGTGGACARCATGCTGCGGTCGAACATGCCCGACTCGTACTCGTTCACGAAGATCTGGTTCGCAGGGAGGATCTTGCGCGGGACACGGTTCGTGCGCCCGGAGCGGTTGCAGGATGACCGACGGGAGATGGGCGCGACTGGCAACGGTGGAGGCAGCGGGCCGGAGCTCGTAGAGGCTGCGAAGTTCTGGCGTGCCTCGTCGACGACCCCTGCAAAGTCGTTAGTCACTGACGCGCATACATACAAGGCAGATGTACTCACTCTCGACGTTCTGGATCCAGAGCGTCATCCGATCCATCTTCTTCTCCTCTTCAGTCCGTTCGTCATCTTCTGTGTTCGCCAAACGTCAATTAGCGATCACAGCCCATAGCCGACGTCAAAGCCACACTCACCCTTGGCAGGAAGCACCTCTTCCTCCCAGGACGCGCGCGCGCTCAAGCTCGCGCCCGACTCCTCGTCCGCATTGTCGGACCCGAGCGTCAGCGCCGGAGTTGACCTCCCAAGCAGCTGCGTCGACGACTTGTACAGCCGCACCGCGCCGCCTGCATTAATCACGTCTACAATAAGCTCCAACACAATACTTCCAGACAAGTGAGCACGTACCGAGTGACATCCGGAAGCTCTGCTTGATGACGCTCATGCCGGACTCGTTCGAAGTCGCTGAGGTGTTCGCCGCCGCCGCCGCCTCCTCGTCCTTCGGCAATGGAGACTCGACCAGGTGCGACGGCTCCTCAAACAGCACACTGAGCGGGGTCGTCGGGTGCACGCTGCCCGTGGGCGACAGCGGGGGGACCGACGCTGATCTTCGGGAGGAAGTARTGCAWCTCGCGYTCCTGCGACCGTTCCCTCTCCCTCTCAGCCCGCTGCCTCTCGCGCTCYAACTCGCGCGACCTYTCCATCTCCACCTCACGCTCGCGCTCCCGTTCCATCTCCCTCGCGCGCTCCCACTCCCGCTCCCGTTGACGCCTCACCTCCTCATCCTCCTCGGTTGGAGTCTCAACGTCCACGTCGCGCAGCTGCTCCTTCAGCCGTTCCATCTCCCTGAGCCGCTCGCGCTCGCGCTCCCACTCCTTCACCCGGTTACGCACCGAGTCGCGGCTCGTATCCGACACGCTCGTCCTGCTCGTGTCCGCCCTGACCACCTTCTCCACCCCAGCAGCCTTGACCTTGTCGTTGACCTTGACGTCGCGCGCACTCCGCTCGCTCTTCAGAGTCTTCTCGGCACGACGTGTAGCTCCAACGACGTTCTCGTCCTGCTTCCGCGTACTGGTCACATCACGGAGAATCTGGCTTGTGCGGCGCTTCTCCTTCTCCTTCGCGCCTGCAGCTTGCCTTTCGCGGTCGTGATTCTCCTTTGACGCGTGCGTACGCAGGTGAGAACTGCTCGTAGCGGGCGAAGTCTGAGGGGAAGGTGCTCGTGGACCAAGAGGCTTGCGAGTTGCGCGGGCATTCTTAGACGGCAACCCAGTGTTCTCTTTCGTTGCAGCGCTGGCAGCAGCGAAAGTGGTGGTGTTCGCAGGTGGGGAGTGCTTGACTGGTGAGAAGGCAGAGAAAACACTTGGGATATGATTCTGGCGCTTCGTCTGGGTGACGCCACCTTTGGAAGTTGAGGGTGCAGCTAGATGAGCATTATACTGTTAGCCTTCCCTGTGCCTTTTCAAGTAGTGGTAATGACAATTACCTTCTAACACTTGGAGCTTAGGTTGGGACTGTGAACGCGAATGGCCTGCTGTACGTGAGGCTGGCGCATCCAAATCCTCCATGCTCGGCGCGTTCTCCTTCCCTGATATCGTAGCAAACTTCACCGCACTATTGCGTTTGTTGTGTTCCTTGTTCTCAGCCTTCGCCTTCGTTGCCCTCTCCTTCTCGACCTTGTCAGCCTTCGCAACGCGCTCCCGCTCCTTGTCTTTATTGGCACGAGATGACCATGGCGGGATGACGTCCAGCAGTTTCGATACCTCCTTATCGAGCACCAAGGAGGATGAACGCGAGTGTGACACGCTTGCCGATTTGCCTATTGACGTTATGTGAGTACCAAACTATCAGCTCGCGGGAGTGTAAACACATACGATGCGTCTTCTCGATCTCCACTTCTGCTGTCCAATACTGATCCTTCATCGCATCGCTTGCGGTGCACCTCAGGTCCGCATTGGGCAGGATCATCCGGCGTAGCAGCCGCTCAACGGCCTTACTCATCCGCCAGCTGCCAACCCACTTGCCACGAAGCGTGCGCGCCCAGTAGCGTTCGAGGTCGTCCTTGGTCGAGAACGTTTCCGAGCCGTCGGCGAGCTCGAATGGTGTACGCCCAACAAGGATCTCAAAGAACGTTACACCGAGCGACCACACGTCTGACTTGCGAGTGTCGTGTGGAAGGCCGCGAGCGCGCTCTGGAGACAAGTACTGTGAGGGGCGAAAAGGGGCATCGGGCTGTTAGAAGGGGGTCTCAAGAGAGCGCAGATAGGGGGCAAACCTCGGGAGTGCCGTAGGACAGGTTGCTATGGAACGCGTCGGACGCGTTGACGTCGTATCGCTCCGCGAAGCCGAAATCAACTAGCACGGGAACGTTCTCGCTCGAGAGCAGGATATTCGCGGGCCTATTCGGGTCGGATTAGTATCGCATCCACAAAGGTTTCAAGTGAGCATGTAACTGACTTGATGTCGTTGTGCACGACGCCACGCTTGTGCAGGAACTCGACGCCAGATAGCAGAGAGCGGAACCATTCCTTGGCGTGCGGTTCGGAGACTTCGACAGTAATGAGGCGGGGGTGATAGGCCCTACATCAGAAGTCGCGTAGGTCAGTTCTGCTTCCAAGCGGAAGGAGCACGGGGAGGTGGACTTACATGGTGATAAGAGCGTATGAGGGAGTGATGATGAAGGAATAGAACGGGATGATAGACGGGTGTGGTTCTTGCTTCAGAGAGCGAACGACCTTCATTTCATTCCATCTATGCGCGTATATCAAGCGTTTCAAATGGTTAGAAATGAGCTCCTGCACCAATTAAGTAGACCCAGTGTAGACTAGGGCCAGCCACGAGGGGCATCCTAAGTAGCTGAAACTGAAGAAAGAGCCAGCTATGCTCGCGAAACAGTGGCCGAGTCTACAACGGGTCCACCAAAGCAGAAAATGCATACAGTGATCTGACGCGCGCTGCAGTAGTTGACGTCTTTGACCGGTGGACAAGCTTGACGGCGATCTTCGTCTCGAGGAGTTTCTCGCCGGAGGCAGACTTCGGGCGACAGAGCCATACGCTACCCCAGTTGCCGAAGCCAATCTAAGGAGGATGAAACATGTTCAGTCTCGTAGCTTCTCGCTGTATGCGCTTCAATTTCTCGAAGGCAGGGCGTACTGACTTCCTCGATGAACTGGAGCCTGTCCGCCAGGACCTGGTCGGAAATGGAGAAGATGTCCGTCGCCTCTTGCGGAGGCTGCGGTGGTGGGGGGACCATGGTTGAGAGTAGTAGCTAGAAGAGTGATTGGAGGCGAACGAGATGAGAGATGGGAAGCTAGATGTACAAAAGCGAGGAAAGCAAAGCGACAGCGGAGAGAGGAGACCCCCTACAAGCTCTTGAGGCTAGACGGGAGGACTCGGTGGAGAGGAGGACAAGAGGAGAAGGACGAGGGCATCAACGTTCAAGACCTCGCTTATGGGCGAGAGTCGAACATGGGCGTGAGAAGCCAACACTCGCCTAACACGAGGCGCACGTCGCGTCCAAGTCGCGTCTTCCCCCTGGGCGTCTTTCTGACGCGTCCGCTCACGCCACCGCGTCGTCGCTTGCCTTTTCCAGCGGTCCTTGTCCTTTCTAGGACCACCGCAGAGGCTACTCCACGCGACGCACTCGGCCTCCAAACCTATGCAACACCTACCAAGGAGGCCTCCGTTCGCTGTCCGGCAAGGCAGACTAAGGGCGACAGCTTCGCAGAATCACTGATCCGCAGCAATCATTAGGCTCCCGCTCTAGGTTGCTCTCTTCAGCGTCGGTTCCGATGCACTGACGTTATCCATGTTTCCCCACGGAACCCACCCCCGCAATCTCAACTTGGAATAGCCCACAGTAGCAAAACAAGCAGCAGCCACAGTTCCACGCCCCGACGTGTGCCGTAAGAGCCTGAATGGTATACCACTGGTGTTGTTTCACTATGTCTGGATCGCATATTGACAGTACTGGTGCCATGTCTCACCATCCGAAGCTCACAGTGCACTCGCCCACAAGATGTTCGCATGCAGCGTGCCGAAAGTTCAACACCAAGCAGCTCAGACCTCATCAAGTCTGGCCGTCAATACTTGTAGAACATCTACGAATACTCTAGTCAATGTGAGCGCGCAAGCCGTTCTTTGCTACACTCGATCAACCTTGCGCGCAGTAAACTTCACAAAGCCCATTCCCTATCCGAAGCTCCGGGGCCCTGTCCCACTAGAAAGCTAGAAAGTACAAGGAGCTGTAGATCGGTGGAAAACGCCAAAAAGGAGGAGAGGAAGACTAGCCCACCGCGGGGGTCGAACCCGCAGCCTTGAGATTCCTTAGCCCAGTTGCCTAGACCGTAAAAGTCTCACGCTCTATCCGATTGAGCTAGGCGGGCTTGATTAACGAATTATTATAGGCAGTCATGTACCGCTCACATTGAGCGGAAAACGGAGGAATAACGTCATTGTTAATGAGAGACCGAAGCCGTCCGAGGTTCCTGAAGCGCGCGCCAGAGACGTCCACCGAGCAGAATTCCCTCGCCCTCTCTTTCCCTTGCACAGACGCACCCTCACCGTCTTCGACCTCCCCTGCACTAAAAGCCAGCTGTAGATACTCTTCCCCTCTTCTATAGCGTACTCGTCTTCTTCACTGTTTGACGCCATGGCCTCACGTGCTTTCTCTCGCCGCCTCCTTTCCTCTGCCCTCCGCGCTCCCGCACGCCCCGCAGGCAGGCGCTTTGCCAGCACAAGCAGCGGCCACGGCGCGAAGCAGAGCAGCGACACGCCTTGGATGGTGCGCATGTCCCGTAGACGTCTTTGTCAACTGTACTGAACGCGTTCGCCACCACAGATTGGCTCTGCGCTCGTCTTCGGTCCCATCGTATGCCTTCTATGCTCTATGACGTCGCACGGGACCCGGCTGTTCTGACTCGCATGCCCCGTAGGCTGCGTACCTCCTCACGTCCCAGGGCAAGGACAAGGGCAAGCACGCTGCTGATGCCCACCATGGAAAGGCCGCCAAGGCCCACGCGCCGTCTGAGGAGCTCGTAGAGGAGCCCGCGCCCGAAGGAGGAGGAGCCTGCCCCCGCTGAGGTGCGCTATTCAGCCACTTTCTCACTCCATTCAACGTCGCCTTGACTCAACTCCTTCTCAACGTAGGAGCCCGCAAAGGACGAGCAGCCCGCTGAACAGTCTGTAAGTCCGACCCCTACCCCCGCACTCGGTCTAGGCCCTCCCAGCTAGGCCCGCGATCTCGTATAATGACGTGCTGACGTGCCCGTGTGCCCCGCAGGAGCAGGAGCCTGCGTCGGAATCTTCGGACGGCAAGCTCCACGGCGCGCCCGCGATGACCGACTCGGAGGGCACGACCGCCTCCGCGGAGGAGATCAACGCGTCCATGAAGCAGGCGTTCGTGCGTATCCTTTCTTCTTGCTCCTACCCCGTCTCTTGTACGCGCGGTTGCTGATGTTATTTTGTTGCTTGCTCCGGGGAGCAGAAGGCGAACATNCCCTGAGGACGCGCAGCGCGCGGAGGAGCAGGACGACAAGTTCTCGCAGGGCGCGCCTGGCCAGACCGAGGAGGCGGAGACCAAGCCCGACCAGAAGGAGAAACCCGGCAAGTCCCATACCGGCACGCTCCAGAGCGACGAGGACAGCGGCCCGACGAACTTGGGCGACGCTCGCGAGCAGGCCAAGGTGAGCCTCATCACAGCTGTTGGCTTGAATGCACTGGACAGAGAGCTGACCGTGGGGATGGGTGCACGTTGTAGTCGGAGAAGGCGCCGAAGGAGGCGGCGCAGGACTAAGTTAGAGTATGGGCATGCGATGGACGTTGGCGGCGTGCATGTACCTACCACCACCTACACAGTCTTTCCAAAATTGGACGTTGGAAGTTGCTTTCCACTTACCCAGAGTTACCAGTAGTTGGGTATGAACCCTTGTGCAAGTAACCAGCTAACGCCGCATGCGCGATGGGTATAGGAGCGTGTGCAACGGCGCATAGAGCAAGGCTCCTCCTACAAGAACCTATCAAACCAGCCCACAACCTGCCTCACCGCCTCATCCCTCGCCTCCCTCTNGCCTCGCATCCTCCAAATTCGCCCTCGTCGTCCACCCATGCTTCACGCCCNTCATACACCCTCACCTCCACCTCCCCCTCGCCCAACCCCCTCTCCCCCGCGCTCTCCCACAGAATCTGCTCGGTCTCTTCCGCTCACGCACGGTCGAACGCTGGGTCGTCGTGCGCGRCSGCGAGGCTGAACGGCTTSCGGATCCCCGCGAGCTCCGCGGGGAAGCGCACGAGSGAGGGGTGCGCGGCGACGCTYGCGTCGAAGAGGTGGTTCTGCGAGATCGCGAAKCGCCCGCCCCAGCAGAACCCGACGAACCCGACTTTCACTTTGCCAGCGGCGGAGGCGGACTCGGGGGTATGCGGGAKTTGAGCGGAGCGCGGAGAGGACGGAGGTGATGAGCGAGACYTGGTGCGGGAGGTTGCGCAGGACGAACGGGGCGAGGACGAAGAGCGCGAGGGGTGCGAGGAGGTAGCGCTGCACGAGCGACTTGCGGAAGTTGGACGGGTCGTGCGCGTTCAGCGTCCACGTCGGCAGCTCCCAGCCTGTGCACGCCCCCCAGAACCGATATTTGGAAGCATATCAGCCAGCCGTCTGCAGCCTCCTGGAGCAGAAGAAAGAGATGAGGGAGGCAATTGGGAGGGGGACGCACCGCTGAACAAGTCGGGGACGACAACGCGGAACCCGTGCGCGACGTACTCGTCTGCGAGCAGGCGCATGTTCACGAACCGCCAGCCAAAGATGTCGCACCCGATGACGATGACGCGCGCCGAGTSCGCGTCGCCGACGACGTACGCGTCGACGCCGCCGACCTTCGTCTCGSTGCCCTTGGGCGTGCCGCYGYGCAGCGCGCCYGTGACGCACTCGGTGCAGGACATTCTGTGCTCGAGGCTGACAGTGGTACCGGGTTGGCTAAGTTCGAAGTGCCGCTTGATATGTAGTAGTCTGGAGCGGAACTGCTGGATCACGGTCGACGTTAGCAGAGGTTGTGGTGTGAGCGATATCCTGGAAACTTACTCAGAGAGTCAGAGCTGGAAGGACTCGCCGACTGACTTGCGAGGGCAGAGTTCAGTGGCACCGGTATCAAACCTCCTGCGCCGCTGCGCGCGCGCCTTTATCCCTCCTCGAGTACGCACACCGGCTCCAGGGTCGACGTACATTCCCGCAAGCACCACCCGGAGAGTAAACCTCAAGTACTGTACAGTTCGATCGCGAAGGTTGAATATGGCGCCATATCATACCGTAGATCCCCTTTGGTCAAAAAGCCGATGTGGCCGCACCGAATAGCTCCCGGAGCGCGAAGACTTACTTATTGCGCCCGGTCCCGCGGTGGCGCGCATACAGCAGAGCAGTAAACACCCTATGATAGTTACTGCTGGCCTTTCTTGCACCAATCGTGAAGTTATGAAGTTCTGACGCCGTGGTGAGACCCTATCGGCGTGAAGGACACCGATGAAGCTCAGCGGCCGGCCCACACACACGCCAAGGTCGAGGGAAGTCCGAGTTGATGGGGTGGGCAAGTTACCTTACCTTCGTTCACAGGCGAGCTCGAATCTCTCAGAGGAATCGCATTCCAAGGATCTGGGAATTCATATGAGCGGGTCAGGTAAGATAATACAGAAGGGACACGGTGAGGTATCGCGGAAGATGATGGGGTATATATACAAATGCACATAGAGTCGAGATGAAGAGAGGATCGTGGTGAGATTGAGAGAGTGAACGTATGTCGTCGCAGTACTGAGGGAGGAGGACGGCGGGAACGTCGCGACGAGGGGTGCCCTGTGCCTTGCCGAGGAAGAGCGACTGGGATGTCATGGCGGACACGAGCCGGCGGCGGGCCTGGATCCAGACGCGAACCCCGAGTCGACGATGCCTATCGATGAATGGTGGCTCTTGCGAGGAGGAGTCTGCGGAGGAGGGTGTTGGACGGGAACGGCTGCCCCCGAGTTCGACTTGAGACGCTTGTTGCTGTCGTTGTCGTTGTGCGTGCCCAGAGCGCCAGAGGGGNACCTCCTTGAGCTGTTTCTGGCTGTCGTCAGGGTACCGATCCGGAACCTTGTCGGTTTTCTGCCAGTGCTGTCCG
Organism: Trametes cubensis; assembly: GCA_029747595.1. Classification (NCBI taxonomy): domain Eukaryota; kingdom Fungi; phylum Basidiomycota; class Agaricomycetes; order Polyporales; family Polyporaceae; genus Trametes; species Trametes cubensis. The sequence goes on from JAPEVG010000334.1 coordinate 30,216, forward strand.
GGTGGGAGTTTGGCACGAGCATCTTTGTTCATACACCACGCGAGCAACGCAAGGATGTGGTCGTGTAGGCAGATTTTCCGCGCGTCCTTGAAGGTTTTCTCGGAATAGAACTTCGGCGCAGGGCGCTTGGGCGCATCAACCTCGTCATCTGCAACGATGGACTCGTCGTAGCAGGTGATGTCACATCCCGATTCATCATCAGAATCAGTGTTGTCGTCGTCCGGCGGATTGTCGACCTTGATCACCCGGATATACTCATCCGCGTGGATGTCGTAATAGGCCTTCAGCCATCCTAGGATTGTGCACAAGACGCTATCAATGGGGGTGTTGAATAGGATGACGCTGGGTTCGGTCTCGGAAATACGGAGCTCCCCGCTTGTGATCGTAAACGTCTTCAGGACGCCGCACCGATAGCGCCCATCATGGATCCGATAAGCCTCGAAATAACGCTCCATGTAGGCCGGCACGTCCGTGCAATTCGACTTCAGGTATCGCACCGCGTAGTAGAGCAGGACGTGGAAGAAGGCTTCGAGTTCATCACTGATTTCGACAGCCTTTGTCGGCTCGTTGATCAGAGCAATGGACATGTACTGCCACGTTCCCTGAGAGGAAATATCAGCTCTCTCTTCTGTTGTGGTCGAAATCACTACAACTCACCGTGCGTTCGGGTTGACGGGCTCGCCGGGCTCGCCCTTTCACCTTGATATCCTTCGATAGCTCCCAGTCCGTGAGGAGGCCGCGCATCGTTACAATCTGAAGGCCGGGGCTTTTGGGGTCCTCGGCTATTTGAGGATAGATCAAGATGTTGCCACCGCTGATGTCTCTGTGTAAGACTCCAGCTTGCGCCGCATGCTTATGGGCTACAAACACCAAACCATCAGTAACTTGCATGAGATAGCATCAAGTCAAATCTTACCAATAATGCAGTCGTGGATGACGGATACCAAGTGATATCCGTTTTCAAACTGCTCCAGCGGTAGCCCGACCTCCTCCACCACTATCCGGTAGTGGCGGTGACGACGAAGAGGGCACTTGTCGTCCGCGTCGTCCGCTTTGCTGCCTTCAACGCCATGGGGCGGGGGTAGCAACGCCTGCTCGTCGTCTACCTCGTCTCGACGGCGCTTCGTACCGCTTGCAGCACTAGCGGGAACAGCTGCCCCAGCAGATGCCGCCGGAGGAGCTACTGCTGGCACRCYGACAGCAGTGGTGCGAGCCGCACGTTTCTGCTTCTGCTTCTTGCGAGTCGTGCGCTTCAGCTTCTTTTCAGCGGNCGCGCTTCAGCTCCTCTTCAAGCGCTTTCTGATTCTTGTCCCATATGTCGGGCGTCACAGTGGCCTGACCAGGGAGATCGCCGTGGCATACCACCGTCGGGATAAAAGGGACGCCGTCCTTCTTCAGCTGCCCAAGCACGTCGCCTTCGGCCTCAACCAAGTTGTAGAACGTTCGCCAAGCATCTTTCAACCACACGAGCTGCTTCTTCGGCTCCTTCGCAAGAGGGTCCACCGCGACGTACCCCTGCGTTGCACGACCCACGAGGCTAGACGTTGTGAAGGTCGGCTTCCCGACGAGGAAGTATCGCATCGAGCCATCCTTCTGTGGGACAGACAGCTTCCAACGAGGCCAGTCTTCTTCCAAACTCTCGTTGAACTTCTCTCTGACGTACGCGAACACATTGTTCTCGTCGCCATGAGCGACGACTACACGGCGCTTCGCAACGAGGTCGGTGGCTACTTCTTTCGCCAGCTCATCCATCTTCTTGTACTCGTCCGAGCCCGGCTTGATGAGCTTCGCCGTGGGATCCAGGCCGAGTTGCGCCATCGACGCTCGTCCGATCCGCCACAGGAAATCGTAGAGAAGGTCGGGATGAAGGACGTAGTCGATGAGTGGCGTGACGACCACCCCAGAGCGGTCCCAGCGCAGGACGCGGAACTGCCGTCCTATGACGAAGAGCATGAAGAGATGCGTACGCGGCTGTCGTTCGAAGACCATCTGTGCGTAACCCATAATCTGGCTACGGACCTCCTTACGCGACGAAGCGTCGGGGTCCATCGCCTTCTTCTCGTTGTCCTCAAACGGGTCGTTCTTCGTTTCGCCCTTCTTGAACTCGACGGACACAAGCTGTTCTGCCCAGTGTGGTTTCCCGTCTGTCGGCGTGGCGGCTTGGGGAAAGAACGCGGCGTCGACCTTCTGCTTGCTTGCATCGTTGGCGTCGTAGCTGTGCTGAGAAAGCGCAAGCTTGAGCCCTGGCGTAAGCTTCGCATCATTCACAACCTTGACCTGCGAATCCGTCAGTCACTGCGTCATAGCGCTCTTGTCAAACGCGCGAGCTTACGAATGTCTTTGCAATGTCATCTTCCTTCCAATCTTTCGTTTTGACGTCCTTGAGGACAGAGAACTTCTTGACAAGAGTAGCCGTAGCACGTCTGGGTTTCTGGTTATGAGGCACAGGCAGGAAGGTGTCGAGGAAGTCTTGAAGAGACAGAGGCACAGATCGGTTCGTCATTTCTTGAATGAGTCGCTGTCGGAATTCCTGAAGAGTGGGCTTGCGAAGACTGTGACGGGCAGTAGCGGTGTGGGGACCAGTACCAACGACGGTCCTGTCTTTGTGAGGAGTGTCCTGGTTAGCAGCACCAACGACGGTCCTGTCTTTGTGCGGGGTCTCCTGGTTAGCCACGTCGGCCATGGTGGTAGAGGAGGAAGAGGAACATACTGGCTATGAGGCGATAATATAGGGTAGGGCTGGGGAGAGTCCAAGCGTTGAACGAAGCGAGTGGCTAAGTTCGAGTGGCTAATAATCAACAATGCGGTGGGGACGGGCCGATCGGGTAAGGACGATCGGTTAAACAATGAGAGAGAGCACAAATCTGTGCTACAATGCGAGGAGGGAGGTATTCCGCAGCGGACAATGGGCGGGGCTCAGACGGGCTGATGATGGTTCGAAGGAGAGCTTGGACTGGTTGCCTTTCTGGGACGAATGAACGACGGGACCTGCCGAAGCCGCGTATGAAGCGGTTAACCCTAACCCTATCCGTTGATGGGCGTTCTGCTGACCGTGGAACGGCCTTGACTTGAACCTCTCCAGTTCAATCACTGTTGTAACCTGCTGTGTACTCTCGTCTATCGTCTCTATGCCCTCCTAGAGAGCCTATGCACTCGTTTTTGTATCACGTGCATACCATTCGCCTTGATATGTCGGGGCACCTAAACACATCCCAATCTCTCCTCCAACTTGCTCCCCGGATAGAATCAAAATTGGTTTCGTCTCGCCTACCGAAGCAAATCAAGCCTCCTAATCATCCTCGGAGACGGCAATACTAGACAGCCTAACCCCTTCGAGCTCGTCCGAGGAACTATAGAGGGACGGATGCACCGCGCGCAGTGTGGTTCTGTCGGACACTATTACTAGTGACCGTCGGCCTTGGTATGTCTTGCCCTTCCATCAGCAACACGCATGTGCGCATTAGTACGTCTGCCAGAGGATGCCGTTGGGGCGCAGCCGGCGGGCACTCGTCCGCCGGCGCTCCAGCCTGCGCTCTGAGGCCGTTATGTATACTTACCGTGTGAATGTGGCTGTGTACTAGTACATCAGCAAAACTGCACAACCGAATGTATACGTATGGGTACGTATACAAACGTCCGGGCGCATAGCATACATCGTGCGGGAAAATAGGGGTATGTGTTCCGACTACGCCGCACTGGCCTAAGTATAGATACCATCGTGTTCCATTGTGTTCTTCCGGATCCATTGTATACCTTTGCGCGGCTACACTATTGATTACAATGTATTACCAGGTTTACATACGTACCGGATAGAACACCTTCATACACATACATTAGTGATATGCAAGCCCACTAGCCCCCAGGATTTATATATAATATTTCTCATTTTTACACGTCGGCTGTTCGCGCGCATTTAGAACCGAACACAATCTATTCGCATTGAACAACAACGCTACATAAATGGGTAGTACATTATCTACAGAGGAGCGAGTGAGGGGAGCGGAGACTGGGNATGAGAGCATCATACATCACGTTAACATACGAGGTAAAGTATGGAAATACATRNCKAGCAGAGCAATCGAAASTGAGGSGRGCCATCAGTACGAAAGGCAGACAGCAGGTTAGAGAATAGGCGGCGCGAGGTAAACAGGGCACGAGATGGGGAAACGTGGGGCAAGCAGAGCAGAGCCGAGGACACAGCGCGGCGGAGACAAGGGGAGCATGCAGCGAAGACGAGAGCGCGGCGGAGACGAACGAGAGCGCAGCAGAGACGAACGAGAGCGCGGCGAAGACGAGGAGACGAGAGCGTGGCAGAGACGAGGGGAGAGCGCGCAGACGAGGGCTCGAAGGAGACGAGAGCGCGGCGGAGACAAGGGAGAGTGCGGTCAAAATGAGGGGGAGGGCGTGCGCACGCTAGACGAACAGATATCAGTAGTGTTTTGCGCACGGTGCGCGCTGTACGTACTCGGGTGCTCGGGCCTCTTTCTCAGCAGCCCGCGCGGCTTTTCTCTCGGCGCGCCGGGCAGCACGCAGCCGATCGGCTGTTGTCTCTTCATCATCCCCTGCCGCAGCGATCTGCCGCAGGTTGCCCATGCGGCCGAAGACCCGCCTGTGAGAGTATAAGTCAGGTTAGCCAATGAACCACTAAAAAGCGCCGAGGGACGCACTCGTTCCACCATCCGAGGGTCCTCTGAGCGAATTCCGAGCCGGGGTGCTCGAAAAGCTCGACGATCGTGTCGAAAAGGTGGGACGCGTTGTACTTGCCGCAGTCTTGAGTGGAGAACTGTGTCTGATTGGAGAGAGCGCCTCGAACCTTGCAGGGAGTCAGCAACTCGTGGGCAGCCCGATGACACAGCGTGCTTACCACGACAGCTGTGTACGCGATCGTGCGCTCAGTGACTAGAAAGTAGTTGTAGGCAAATGCTACCGGGGGTTTGCCCGGCATCCGTTCGGGGCGGCCGTATGTCATTAATGCCGACGCAGGCCCGGTCCAAATGGCTCTGTAACACTGATGGCATGGCGTTCAGCACCGCTTGAAGGCGTCGCTTACACGGGGCTAGACTTACCATGCTGAGATACTCGCCCATGAGCAACCCAGCGGCCTCGTCTGTTGGATCAGCCTCTGCCGCCGGCTGATCGTACAGGAACGATGGGAAGTTGCCGCCGCGGACAAGCTGGCTATTGCTCATGACTTGCTCAGCGAATCTGTAAAGCAACGTGAGCAGCCATTCACATTCCATCAGAACAGCGTACCTCTCCCAATCCTCGTCAAATTGCTTGAGCAGCGCTTGAGGACACAGAAGGCGTGCTGTATACCAGTTGGTCCATCCGCGTGCATACTTCTGCAGAGATGGACCTGGCGCGGACCGGTACTTCTCATCCCCACAAGACTTGTAAGCGTTCTGCATGTACGTCATGACATGGTCGAGGAGGCGTCCGGAGTCATTGCTTCGCGTGCNTTTTGATGTTGTGCTTGAGCTGGACAGGCATTAGCAATCTATCAGTGATAGTGAATCCGCTCTTACGTAGTCACATAGCACGCGAAGCTCTTCGTCATCGAGCAGCGGCAGGTCGCTCTTGAGGTCTGGAATCAACTCCAGCATGGACCAGTATTGGAACATGAGTTCCTTCTCGCGCGCGCGTTGCCGCTGCCTACAGAAATGCCCGCATAGTAGTCAGTGCAAAGATGAGTGAGCCATACAACTTGTCCTCACCGTGCCCTGGCGGCCTCCTCCTCGGCTGGATCGTCCAATGTGTCGGAGTCCTCCTCCGAGTCCGTGGGGTCCGGCGTGCCGTGGTGCAGTCCAAAAGTGAGCGCCTGGAAAGGATCCATGAATGGATGCACGACTCGCGGGAGGAGGCGCGCTTGGACGCGATATTTCTGGATCTCCTCGGAGGCTCTGTAAGGCCGCATATAGTCAGCGAGCGTGGATGAAAGTTGAGTATATGCGCACTCACGTCTTGTTTTTTGTATCGTTCTTCATGAAATTGAGGATTTTGGTGAGTTTCTTGCNCGCTGTTTGCGAGCGCGCGGATCGGGCGCGGTCTCATCGGCCTGGCTGGGTGGACTTGTCTCCCTGGACGTGGACGTGTCCGGCTGCGATGCGCGTCCGTGCTCACCGGAACCTTGAGCGACAAGATTTTGAGTCGCTGGAGGGCTTTCGTTCCCAGCTTGAGAGTGCGCGTTGATTGGCGCACTGGCGTTGATAGACGCAGCGGGCACGTTGCTCGCAACCGCCGGTAAAGGCGCCAAGTGCCGTGGTGGGACAATAGCAGTGGCGATCTGTTTGCGCTTTCTCTTGCCTGACGAGTCCTTGTGGCTCTTGCCCATGTTTGTGAGAATGCGAGACAGAGGGACGCGGGTGGTGATAGTAGAAGAGAATGAAGTCGCGCGTTCACCGCGTCGGGTCAGTGAGAAACCACGTGATCGCGTCGATCCCGCGCGCGTACTGTACAGTACCTGTCAATTGGCTCCTGCTCACCTCTTTCGCGCCTGGATTTTGACCTTGAACGCCTTCTCTCCATGTTTTCCCTATGTTCTGGTGTCTAGGTTGTCAGGCTGAATTCGACACTAGCCGCGGACTCAGCTCGCATACACGCACATGCAAGTATGCTGGGAGCGCGCTTGTCGACACCCTGCGCAAGCGCAAGGCGGCGGAAACACAAGAGAGGCACCGAAAAAAGCAGAAAAAACTCGAAAATGCTATTATAGATCCTCCCGAGGTTTGTGGCCTGCAGGCGACCCGACAATCTGTGCTGAGAAGTGTGTATTACAGCCGGAAGCCTTCCACGATGCTCCCATCCCAGAACCCCCTCCGCTCCCGGACCCAAAGACCATCAGCCGCGCAGGACGTGTTCGCAAACTCCCGGGACATCTGCGCAACATGCAGCCGTCCTCGCTGGCATGTTTGCCCACCCATTTACGACCTCCTGCGCCTCCAGCTCCCGCGCCTCGGCAAACCAGCCCAGATGCTGTCGGCTCACGCCCAGCATCCCCTCCTCCTGCGCTCCCACTCGAGGACCTCGTTGTGCGTCCTCAGGATGAAGACGCAATGTCAGGCAAAAGCGACACCGACATTAGGACACGCCCAAACGAATACGGCCTGTACCGTGTATACACGGTCAGGCCGCAGCGCGATCCGGAAGGCGACGTCTCCATAGAGGCCGCCTTCGACCCGATGGCGTTCCCCAAGCCCGACTCATCCCCCAACATTCCCCAGGGCCTAGAGCGGCTTTTGCAGCCGCACCCCAGGCCGGAACCTCCTCCGTTCGCGCCATTCGCGAACATTTCGGTCTTCACCATACTATATTGGCAAACGTGTGGAGACAGCAACCTCAAGTCTTATTCGCAGATCGACCTACTCGCCCGGCTTATGCAAGAGCCCGGGTTTGACCCGAAGGACCTGGCCAATCTCGATTCTGCGCGCGAAGAGCGCCGTCTCGACAACTACTTCGAGCACGTCGAAGGATCCCCGCTGTCCGTGGACGACCGCTGGATCAAAGGTGTCGCGAAGATACGTCTGCCGAAAGAGGGAGTCCAATACAGATCTGAAGAGGACGTGCCGGAGTTCGCTGTCGAAGACGTAGCCTACCGCGCACTTGTCGACGTCTTCACAGCGGCCTACCAGCAGCCGAGCGTGAAGACGTGGCACTTTATCCCGCACAGGCTGTATTGGATACCCGAGGCTGCTGCCGGCCGCTCGGGGACCGGCAGTCGCGCATCATCTGTGCGCAGCCCCTCGCGTGAGTCCCAACGCGATCGTTCGCGGGCGCCGTTTGCTAACTATGTTTCACA
>JAPEVG010000335.1:0-37937 GCA_029747595.1 Trametes cubensis
GTGGGAGAACACACGGAAATAGCTAGATAGTCAGACCACGCGTCTTGACAAAAGACGGGTTTCCAGCGTATCTGGAACCGAGCAGCGCTGACTTGTAGGTCCCAATAGGTCCTAAAGAAAACATAGGAGAACATACCAGAAGTCGTAAAGACATGAACCTGGTGATTCAGTGGCATTTGGCACGAGAAACTGGCGGGTTTCTTGACGAGTGAGAGCGTTGGCAGAGAAGGGGCCTAATTAGTAGCGTAGGAGGCTATGCATTGATACTTCTAATTATAAGTGGAACGTGGGAGGAGCAGGTGTAGGATGTTGAAGTAAGTTCGTCACTACCGCGATCGGGACATGTTGAATTTCTAATGACGCCACGCACCAGGCTTAGCTTGGACATTCATGACATACACCTCGCCACATCCGCGCCTCCGCCCGTCATATACAGCGTACTGGGTAGCAACCAGTATCGTTGCTCGGTCCGCCTCTTGCCTAGGAGCCTCCCACGTACAGTCGCCGACGCAGGCTAGTGCTTATGCGTCTTATCGCACGCTGCCATGAGCTTTCGCATTGGTATACTCCGCCCGTACGATGAAAGCGAAGTCAAACACATCGGACACTCCGAAGAGACCAGGCATCTCAGAGAAGGCGACATCCATCAGCAAAGTGGTGACATGATTTCCATACCGCTATAGAGCTCTGCAGCACTAGTAGCCATCTACATCACTGGCCGAACACGGCTTAGTGCTGTAGCCAGCCCATGGGGTCTAGTAGCATTGGGTCGAGTGCTGACGCACATCGTCGGACTCTGCATATGCGCGCCTGATGTTATGCAGAGTGCTGCAGAAGCTCGGGTATTGAATGCGAGCATTATACAAGATATCTTGCGGTGATCTACAACCCGCTACAATACTCCGGGGCAATTCATGCATACCCCGGCAGCTCATTGTAGGCGTCATCCTTGTATGCTGCTAATGACTTATCGTATTTGTCATCACGAGTTTAGAGTAAATTAAAACATTAATAATATTGCGTGAAGGCATATACATTGATCGTATTTTGACTAAGCGGCAGTCCACTCAGCGGTCGGGCCAGGCTCCCCATCGCTTCAAGTTCGAGCTGAGGCGGGGCACGTGACTTCAGTTTGCGCTGAGGCCGGCACCAGCGCTGCAGGAGACGCAGGTACGCCGCTATGCGGTATGGCCACCGTAGCCAATCGAGCACGATAGGACCATATGTATAACCTACTCACCACGAGAGACAGAGGCAGGAAATGGCCTGCTATTGTTACAATTGGCAGACTTTATGTATTAGTCAAAATCAACGACGCATATATGCGCATATACTCACCTTGGCACATTAGAAACGCTGAACTACCCTCAATATCGTCACCGTCCGTTCCATCGATCCTTGACATTGTGTATATTGTCTTGCAAGAGGGCGAGGTGCGGAGGGTGCAGGTCCCGGGATGCGTCGTATGAGGTCGACCAGAGGAGATGGCGGTATCGAAGAAAGGTCGAGAGGCGAGAGACTGCCGCTATTTATGTGACACAGCGGAGTTCAGGACGAAGGGCATATGACATAGGGCATGGCGGGAAGGCCGATGGAACCCCAAGTCGTGACAAGCTTGACGACGTTGAGAGACTTCGAGCAGAGCGTCGGTGCATCGCGCATGCACAAATTGAGAAATTAGACGCCCTCGTCTCGGTATCAAGCGGCAAAGTGGGATGACTACAGTTACTTATATGGCTCTACACATATCACTAATCCTGGGATTATTCATGTAGGATGTTGTAGATGATTTGTAGTGAGGGGTGTTGTATTGTCGGCTCCACAGTGTTATACTATGTCCGACAACGCTCCACAGCCCTGCTGCAAGACTTCACCAGATCCGGCTAATGCCGGTAGCGCCCTGCCTGACTGGTAGCGCGCTGCAGAGCGCTACAATAAAATGACCCTTTTGCTGATGTCGTGGAGGCCCTCGATCATATCTTACAATGGGATAATGACTGCGTAACCGTCGGCATTTGCGAAAGGTCAGAGCCCATGGGAATATCTATGTCTACTCTCCTTTGGACGCATGCTGACATACATACGCTATGTCTAGTTGGAGGAACCTTGCCGACCCCGCATGCGACCATGCACTTCGCCAAGCCTTCAACAGCCCCTCTGCCAGTGTCGGAAGTGATCTCCTGCGTACTCTGGAATTTGCAGCAACGTCCGACCATGCAGCTGAAGCCGTGCGAGTGTTCTTGGACGAGGTGCAACAGGAGCCGCCTCCAGGGCTCCTCGCCTCGGAGGAAGAGATCGCTCTCGCCCAAGATTTCTTCCTCGACAATTCCATCCAGATCATGCAAGCGCTCCTGCATTACAGTCTCGCGGGAGGTTTTGCCAGGTAAGCGTTAATTATTGTTGATCTACAGCCTCCTGACTAACGGGTTATTACAGCCCTCGCATCGTACGCACCCTAGAGGCTGTCTCGTACCTTGTTCCCCACGTTCGTCATGTCGATGACAAGGAAGGCAAGACCCCAGCCGACCTATCAACTGTTTTGGCCAGTATTTCGAAGGCATCCTCCGATAGAACCATGTCTCGGCTCTCTGAGACCTTTCAATTCGTCCTAGACGTCATGGGCTGCTCCGTCTCTACCCTCCCGAGCGGCCCCACGGCAGGCACACAAGCTCAGCATACACAGCATGAGGACCACAGGAACAGAAAAATTGCATACCTTTTACCTGGCGGCGAGGGCTGGAAATCCGCAGTGCGCGTGCGGTTGCTGCACGGAATAGCTCGCTGGCGAACAGGAGAGCGCTGGGAGAGAGGGGAGAACGCGCAGCCTGGCGTGCCCATAAGCCAAGAAGACATGGCCGCAACGTGCGTAACTTCCGTATGTACGCCTCTTCGTCAACCCAAGTAATGATCGTGTTTGTAGACTCGCCGCATTCTCAACGATACCTATATGGTGCTTGCACCGACTCAACCTCCCGCCATCGCCCGCGCAGGCGAGCGCATACCTCGCACTCTGGAGGCACGTCGGATTCTACCTCGGCGTCTCCCCCAGCATTTTGCTCCGATACTTCAGCAACACAGGGACTACAGACAAATTCCTCGCCACGGCCGCCCTCCACCTCTTCTCGGATGACACGTGCGGCCCAGGCATCAATAACAATATTAGCCCCACTTTAAGCCCCAGCACGCCAAATCGTACGGCAATGAGCCTCCGCAGACCCACCATCCCCATCCTCGTCGCCGTATCGAACCGGCCCCCTCTCAACACCTCCCTCGAGTACAACATCGCGCTCACCACGCACCTCCTTGGGCCCTCGCTCTCCGCGCGGCTCGGTCTCCCGCCTACGTCGCTCCGCACACGCCTCCGCGTGCACGCGTTTCTCTTCATGCAGCGTCTTCCCCACTACTTCGCGCAACTGTACCAGCGCAAGGGATGGCATGAGAAGCGGCGTGCCCTCTATCGCGAAGGCCTCGCTCGTTCGGTATGGTGGAATCTAGGCCGACGTCAGACGACGTTCCGCCCGAGGACGGCTGTCGAAGACGGTGGTAGGCAATCGGACCGCGCGATAGGTGGGGAGCTCCCTTCGAGAGTCACAGATGAGGAGAGCGTGAACCTCGACCCAGCACGCGCTCAAGTGCTGACAAAGATGTGGTCCGAGGTGTGGAGAGAGATGATCGTGGTCTCTGTCACCTTCGCTACGTTCGCCGCACTCCTCAGTTACGTCGGCCTGAGGTGTCTTGTGAAGGGAGAGATGATGTGAGATACTCTGCGCCACGTAGAGAACTTGATATATATTGCAACGAGGACCTTGCTGTAGAAGTTTTTGTACGACAGTGTTCAGAATATTGGTCTGCGCAAGATGATACGTATACATCCGATTTGTACTTCCACCTCGAAACTGCAGATCTACGCAACCCCCAATTGTCCATTGTTATATCCCATTTCCATCCTACTCCCCTCCGCGTTTAGGTAATGACGGTCGGCTTGTCACGGCCGAGGAACTCTGGCAAATTGCTGATCTGGAGAGCGACCTCGATCAGACCCTTGAGGCCTTCTTGTGTGTCCTTGTTGAGCTCTGCAGGGCCGGCCTCAGCGGGCACGTAGCGCTCAACGTACATGCGCACAGTAGCGCCCTGGCTGCCGGTTCCACTGAGACGGAAGACGACTCGTGAGCCATCGTCGAAGGTGATGATCTGGCCTTGGTTACGGCTGACGCTGCCGTCGATGGGGTCGGTGTAGTCGAAGTTCGACACGTCGGCGACGGTGAACTTCTGCCCAGTGCTCTTGGACACGTGCGACGTCCTAGCGAGAGAACCGGTGCTGATATGTACGTTGATCGCGTCCACCAGAGATTGGGCGCCAACTGCGGAGACCTCTTCGTAGTCGTAGCGCGAGAAGAACGAACGACCGTACACAGCGTAATGCTTCTCTAGGAGCTCCTTAATGCCAACAAGCTGGTTGGGCGATTGCTTGTTCGCATAGGCGAGAATGTTCAACCATGCTAGGTACAGTCAATATCGTGTACCGCGACTGACGATGCTCCGAACTCACCAACGATAGCCCAGACACCATCCTTCTCCCGGATGTGATCAGACCCAGTTCCAAAAGACTCTTCACCGCAAATAGAGAGACGACCAGCATCCATGAGGTTGCCAAAGAACTTCCAGCCTGTAGAAGTCGTCAGATCACTGACGGATAGATGAATTCTGGCATAGTATATACGCACCGGTTGGAACGACATGGCACTCAAGGCCCTTCTTCTTGGCAACCTTGTCGATCTGCGCGCTGGTGGGCATGCTGCGAGCGAGGCCCTTGATACCACCCTTCTTGAAGTACGGGATCGCCTCCGCAGCCCAGTCGGCAATGATAGCGACACTGTCACTGGGGGTAACGAACGCGCCCTTCCCGTAGATCATATTGCGGTCACCATCGCCATCACTCGCCGCACCGAAGTGGATACCCTCGCGCTCAACGCGCTCGACAAGTTCGTGCGCATAGGTAAGGTTAGGGTCCGGGTGTCCTCCGCCAAAGTCGGGAAGAGGTTGCGCGTTCTGCACGGACGACTCAGGAAGGCCAAGAGCCTCGACGAAGATCGCACGGCCATAGGGACCGGTGACACCGTGCATACCATCGAAGAGAACCTTGAACGAGTCGGCGTGAGACTGAAGGAAGCTCTTGATTAGAGGGAAGTCGAATATCGACTCGAGGAGTTGCAGGTAGTCGGATACGGAATCGACGATCTCAACGTTGGACGGGCCATAGGTGGAAAAGCCCTTCTTCGAGAGGTCGACGGGAGGGAGTTCAATGACTTTGTAACTGGAGATTGACTTCGTCTTCTCAAAGATCTTGTTCGTAACGCCTTCCGGGGCGGGACCGCCGTTAGAGACATTGTATTTGATACCAAAGTCCGCGTTCGGACCACCGGGGTTGTGGCTGGCAGTGAGGAGGATACCGCCGTCCGCCTTGTACTTGCGAATGATGTTGGACGCCGCCGGGGTAGAGAGAATCCCATCCTTGCCGATGATGAACTTGGCAACTCCGTTTGCGGAACCGATCTTCAGGATGGTTTGGACCGTCTCGGGGGAGAAGTAACGACCATCGCCACCAATGACAAGGGTCTTGCCCTTCAGGTCTACGGCATCGAAGATAGCCTGAACAAAGTTCTCTGTGTAATGCTGCGGTGTGGTGGTGCGATCAGCCTCATCCCGCATCATTTCAGGTCATAGACATACCTCCTGCTGGAAGACCTTTACCCTACGATGTCATCAGCACACGTATACCTCGCGTTCGACTCGGAACTCAAGACAGTGCAGGATCGGGTTCTGCGCTTGCAGGCGGATGCAACCGCGGCACTGATCACCACCGATACGAGGAAAGAGGCGCTCACCTTTTACGGAGGCCTGAAGTGCCGGGCTTCTGGCCATCGTAGGGCTTTGTCTTGATTTCCTTGACTTGGAAAGACATGGCAAGGGCGGGGAATGGGGGGATGAGGGGAAGATGGAGAGACGGACTGGGCCTACGCCGTCTTATATACCTTTCCCCGCCTATGACGCACGTTGTGCACCTCCCGATTGGGCCAGTCCCGTCACATTCGCGTCAGGTCACACAATCGCCCATCGCGTGTATATCCGTAACGCGTCTCGTCACAGTCTACCGTCCCAGCCGAAGAGGTTCTGTTTCTCTAAATCCCATAATTCCCCTTCTCAGACGATGGTGTTATACACGGATGGATGCACACGAAAGGAATTCATGAATGGTCATCCCAATTCCTCGTTTCTCTCCAGTTCCCCTGCGTCCGGTCGTGATTCCCGTCTCGAGCCTGATAACCTGATCGTCGCGCGGAAGAAGCGTGTCCATGGCCAGATCCCGAGCCAGAACCGGAAGATGCACCCCCAGAATATCCATCTCGCCAAGCGCGCGGTAGAGTGCTCTGCATCATGCGGCCTCCTCCATACCCTCCACGAGAATGGGGAGTGCTACCTTCACCGTAAGAATGACTGCCACCACGCCCACGCCAATGTCCACGAAATCCTCGGTCAGAGAAACCACCGCGACCGTATCGACCTCGAGATTGGAAAGGAGGGGGCGCAATCGGTACCACTTCTGGCGATTCGCGTAACCGCCGCATGATTCCCCGAACGTCCGCTTCTGTGTAGCCGCTATCGGAGCAATCAGACGGCCCGAGGGACAAAATGCGAGTGTAGCCCTCGTAAGGGGCAGGAGGGCGGTACTGTGACTGGAATCGCTGTAGGACTTGCATCCCCTGCTCCGGACTGGTGATGGTAGGGTGCCCCGTTCCTGCCGAGGGCACAAACATCAGCGATCACAGCCCCGGGGACAGATAGTCATAAAAACCAACGTGCAACCACCCTCGCTGCGCATGTCTGTACGAATGGGAAGTTAGAACGTTGATGATTATTGCGTGTACCTAGACTTGAACGCTCACCTCGTATGGTGTGTCAAAGACTATGACCCATGGTTGTACGCCTGGAAACTCGTGGGCTATGTTGATCCAGGTTGCTCGTTGACTGTTAGTACGATCAATATTATGCATACTATGTATGCATGCGCTTTAAGCCGTCACCTGACCTTTCGTCGAAGTTTGTCCGGTCGATACAGGCCGAGAGGCCATCCCTCAACGAACGCCTCGCAAGTGCTTCCACGCTGCGTCTATCACCAAGGTCGTCTTGGCTACACCGACAGAATGCTGGGTCATACCGCTCCAAAGCTTGGGCAAAGGTAGACTTTCTCGTGCGGACAAGCTACGTCAAGACTTGTTGCAATAGCATATAGACAAGAAAAGGTAAAGCACCTTCCCAGAGCCAATCAGCCCGACAAGAATCAGAACGACCTGCTCATGACTCGGAGCATGTTCGGCATCCCCAGGACGCGTCTGCGATGCTCTCGGGAACTCCATGCGGCTTGACGTTTAAACCTAACGATGATATGTATGGTGGTGTCCAGAGGTTTCCAAATTGCATGTGGCAAGTAAGTATAAGAGAAGTTGTTGTGCAGTACTCACTGCTCAGCAGCCTGAGATGATGATTAGCGCCGGACGCGCGGCCATTTCGACATGTGAAGGCTTATTGCTTGAGGCGACAAGGTATGTCAGGCGTTACGTTGCTATTCTTTCATTCCCGCCATGACAGCGTTGTGGCTGAGCGAAGCGACTTGTGCGGATCTTGCAGTACAGAGAGATATAGGTAGATTAAAACGAGAATCACGGAAATCGACAAAGTAGTGCAGTGCGACTAGCGGATTGCAAAAACAGACCAAGGGAACGCATACATTCAGAACGATGTCCATTGCTCACTTTCCTCGACTCCTTAGGCAACTCCGTTCCTCCTGCCCCTTCTGGGCTTCCCGGTACGCCTTCTACCAGGGCCCCGACCTCCTTTGTGGGCGTCATCACCATTTCCATCGCCATCTACGTCCATCACGTCGGCATGAGAGCTTCCTCCTTCATCGCCATGGCCAACATCGACTCTATCGCGCAGCGAGGAACCGCCCTCGTTCGGCGGGACAGCGTCATCGAGAGTAAGCCTTTCCAGCAGAGAGCCACCGCGCCCTATGGGAGGACGATGACCGTTTTGCATGGGAGGCGGAGACTGTTCTCTCGGAGGCCCGAAACGCGTGGCGTCGGCGGGTCGTGGCGGTAAGCCACGATCAGGCTCGAAGGGGCGACCGTGGTCGAATGCACGGTTAGGGGATCGACCGTGCCGACGGCCACGAGAGTGCCTTGAGAATTCTTCGGATGGTGGGGGCACTTCTCCAGCTAAGAGACGTGCGCGTTCGGGGTGGACCTTGCCAGCAACTGGATGCTCAACCAGCGGCTCGTCATAACGGTGAACATTGCCGACAGGTGGCGGCGGCGTAGAGGGGCGGATTCTGAGAGGCATCTCTGGCGAGCGAGTGCGAGCCTCTCTGCGATCGAATTCGTTGGACCCAGCCTGCCATCGTCGCCGCGGCGGCTCAGGCTCCCAACCGTTTCTCTCTCGTGCCACATAGTCCTCACTATGGGGCTATCAGTGTAAGACGGTACAATGTTAGGAGCTGTACCTACTCTCTCGGAGGGTGGCCGTCGTTGGGACGCACGTCCTGTGCTCTGGCACTCTGCGCCTCGTCCCGAGTTTGCCATATACGGGGTTGAGAGTCAGGTGGTGCGATTGGTGAAGGCCCGGGAGGACCGGGGCGCGACTAGGTCCAGTCAGTATGGTATAATCAATCAGATACAAACGCCTGCCTTACTTGACGCGGAGGTGCACCATCTCTCGGGGGCTCCCTTGGGCGCATAGGGAGTTGATTGACTGGGCGGTCAGCAACGGGATCAGGCATACGAGGCCTCTGCTCGCAAGTCAATAAAAGGATGCGCGCTATGATGCAGTCGCTACTTACAGCGGGTCCATCTTGGCCGACCGATAAGCGACGCCCTGCGCGATCGTTCCGCGCAGAACCCGGAGTCAGCAAATCCGGTGGTGGGAAGGGAGGTCGCTGCTCAATTCTCCGTTAACACTCGGGTCCCTCGTACAACAGAAAATTAGCATACGCGTCTGTCATATGGGTCGGATTCAGATGGAAGAGGGCGTCGATCGCCATAATCGTTGTTCGCAGGTCGGAGACGATCGACGGGAGAGCGAGTGGCATTGCTTGCCGGATGTTCAGCCGGGTAATCTGACGTTCTTGGGCCAGTGACGTTTTCTCCAGACATACGAGGCGGAGCACGCTACCGGAAGCAAACGTTAGCCAACACTTGCGTTATAGGGTGTAACGCATCTTACGTCGTCTCGCCGATCGTTCAGAGGAGCCCTGCCGATGGGCCTTTCGGGATAGTCCCGTGGCATAGCCAAACCATCGTCAAAACGTCTAGCAGGAGCCATTTGGTTATCAGCATGCGGAGGGCCTGATACACTGGGCCGACGGCCAGAGTCATTGGGCTCCCATCGCCGGTCATCGACCGATTGGATTGGTCGACCTCGACCTCGACCTGGCCCCGCTAAAGGAGTATCGGCCACTGGTGCCGATGAGTTGCGCGAACCATAAGGCGAGGGGGGCTGTTGGAAACCAGGAGTGCCGGATGACACCGAGGAATAATCCCTAGGAGCCATAGCTCGAGGGCCACGGGGAGGTTCAGGCTGCATGCGATCGGCGTGCATGCCACCGGTCGCTGACCGAGGTGCTGGCGGCATCCTAGGGGCAGGTGACGCATCGACCTCCATCCTATCAGGAACGGGAGGAGGGGGAGGGTCGAAACGCGACCTTCTACCGCCAGGGCCCGTAGGGAGAGGACGATTCAAACGGTCAGGATCGATGTCACGAGGAGGGGACCTGCCCGTACGACGAGCACTAGACGGTTCATCAGTACGGAAACGATCGTCTCTGCGATCAATAGGTGGATCATCAACGGGAGTGAGCAGCCTTCGATCCATTTCGTCGGGGTGCGTTCGAGCAATGCGACCGTCAGGTCCTGCGCTCTCGGGCCCGGATGGTCCATGCCTCTTGTTCTCTTGCCACTGTTCCATTTGAGTGAGCAGAGGCGTTCGCCTGCGAGCTGTAATAAGTGCAAGTGCACGCCGACGAATGGAATGAACACAGTCAGTACGATGTGCGTTGCAATGACTATGATGAGATACGTACGCGGATTGTCGATTGGCGATTCTTCAGGTGCGAAGCTAGGTTTCGCTGGAAGAGATTCTACCGGTGGTGGGAGGTCAGGGTGAAAGCGGTGAGACGAACCCGAGTCGTCGTTCAAGCGCCTCCTCTTCGAATTATCGTACGCGATATCTGGCGGATCGCTATTTCTAGCTCTCCGTAATGAAGGATGATCGTTTGGCATATGGTGAGGGAAGTGACCTAGTTGGCGCAACGTAGGGCTGTTAGGCCGTTCGTAGCGTGACGACTCCCTTGCATTACTTGACGCCTGAGAACCGAGAGGGAGGGAGAGATGAAGGCGTCTTGGGGACGAAGGTTCACGATGTAGCGGCCCTGCAAGAGAAAACGAAAAGCGTTCGTATAAGATGCGATTGGTGCGGGATGCAGCAAGAGAGAGGAAGGGATAACAAGCGCGAGAAGCCGGGAGATCCTCGAGAAGACGCTTCGTACAAGCGGCAAGCGTTGGGCGAGACAGTAAGGAGGGTGGTGCTAGGGCCCAATTCCCGAGGCTTCACTGAACAGTCGGCGGGCATCTGTCCTCCACCTCGAGAGGAGCCGGGGTGCTGAAGACGGGGGAGGGAGCAGGATGCGAATAACGTACTCGAAGCCGACCACTCATCATTCTCGTAGCGAGAGCTTGGCTGTTTCCGAGGAGGAGGTCGGAGGGGGGGGCTCGATATCGTCCTTGCGGCGTAATGGCGGTTCGATATCATCCTTGCGGCGAACCCAAGGTTCGATGTCGTCTTTCCGGCGAATGGGTGGTTCAATATCATCTTTGCGGCGGATTGGCGGTTCGATGTCGTCCTTGCGGCGACGAAGCGGGGGCTCAACATCATCCTTGCGACGTGCCCGGCGATTGGGAGAACGAGGAGCAACCTGTACATCGTCGTAGCCATCTAGCCGTTGGGAACGTCCCCAGTTAGACTCTGCAGATCGGTCCAAGTCGCGAACAGGGTCTCTCATTCCTCCGCGAGGCACCAGTGCTGTTGGAGACTGGTCACGCCGAGGAAGGCGCTCACGAGCAGGGCTAGCAGAACGCGGTCGCCAACGAGCTTCGTTCCCGGCTGGGGGAGACGGAGAGCGCGTCCGCCCATGAGTAGATTCTGACAAGTACGCTGACCTTCCGCCAGCCCGGTCACCCCGTCGACTAGTAGGATCAACCTTGCTTGCAGGCAAAGACGCCTCACCGGGTCTATAATGGCGATCCGCGTAAGTGAGGTCTCCGTTTGGAGGCGGAGGGGAACCGTCTCTCGACGCCACATCTCTGCGCTGGCCACGAGAAACCTGTCCCCGGCCAGGCCTGTCAGATAACGGAGCATCAAGATCAGCAGAGAGCCCGGGACTGTTTACTCGATCCTTGGAAGGAGGAGATGTGTCGGAGGGAGATAGCCTGGGCCGCTCCCAAGTCGATGTCTCCGTCTTCACGTTGTAGTAGTAAACGCCCTTGCTACCGTCTCGGGGGTACCTGATCTCCCAGTCTGGAGGTAGAGGATCGCCACCATCGGCAGCAACGTTCGACTTCGCTGGGCCATTAATTTTCTTAGGTCGATGAACCATTGAACTCGCGCGTGTGCCTGATCTTGCCGGGGAGGGTGGTGGAAATAGTGGCGGAACCAACACGGGCTTGGGGGGAAGTGCATGCGTCATGGGTGCGGAAGTAAGAGTACTTGCTGAGTGGGTGCGTCGGAGACCACTGTTCGGTGACTCTGAGTTTTGGTTCTGTGAGGGTGTCCTAGCATGCTGGGAGGACGTCGTGGGTTGGCGTTGCGAGTCGCGTTTCGTGGAATGCGAGATTACTGTAGACTTCGTGAGGAGAACGTTGCCGGCGACGGTCGTCTGCTCTGTGGAATGATGAGCGTAGAACTCTCGTTCGTCTTCGTCGTCGCCACCGAGGGAAACGGCATCTTCAGCATCCTCCCCAGAGTACCCGCCAATCGTGTCTCGTGGCGCATAAGCCGAGTAAGAATCAGGAGACACTTGCTGCTCGTCTTCATCGTTTCCCCAGTCGAGTCGTTCGACGTCGTCTTCCGCCATCTTGACGTCGAGCGTGAGAGGGTGTGTGGTGGAGGAGGTGCAAGTCGCGGACGACTTCGCGTCGACGTCCATCGAGCGTACCAGTGTGGTATGAGCTCCGATTGAAGTTATTGATCCCCGCCACCGCGTGGCGCGAAGGCGCCTAGCCACCTGCATGCGGTCCACGCCAACGGTTCCGGCAACACTGTGCGAACTGCGAAGTACTCTCTACACTGAGGCTGCAGTCCGTCATTCTCTTCGTGCCTGTTGTCAATCTTGTTTCTGGGAGACTGTTTCGTCTGATTGATCACACTGTGCTAGCCCTACTTGGACCAGCGTAGGGCGCGCAACAAACTGTCTTTCCGACGACCCCGCCCGAGGATCCGCGCGGACATGGATGTCTTGCCCATAACCTCTCCGACGCCTCAGCTCAATGGAGGGCAGTATAGAGGGTCTTCTGTATCCAGTCGCATCCCTGTCATATTCAGGAGGTTACTGCGTTTCCAGTCCATGGTACGTGTCGTCGTCCGGTTGACTGCGCGTGCGTATGACGCGACGTAAAGATAGGACTTCGAGTTGGCAGCATGGCAATTGACATACCTCTGCATCTCGCCCAAAAGAGTGTAAGAAAGCGAGCCGTCCCGAGGTTTGTAGCATGCTCATTAGTTCAGATAGATACCGCAACGTTTACTTCCATAAGCGTACGCCCTTCAACATACTTACCGTGATAGAACACATGGTCTTGACCTCGGTATCCACTATAGAAACGAAGAATACGTGGGCAAGGGATGACCCGGCTATCCTGATTTTAATCGCGGCATGCTTGTGCGGTGAGTTCTCTTCTCCGTAATGGCGAAGCCTGCCGCCATGCTGAAGTAGCTGCCGTGTCAGTTTCTGCAGTAGCATGGTCGGTTGTCTACTCCTATAGTATCTGGGGGGCTATTCAGTTAGCGTTCCTCATGATCTTCCGCGACTTCTTCCTAGGCGGCGTCGCGGTTGCGACGATCATCTGGTAAGTTGCAATAGAGTGAGAGTTCACCACGCGTGGCCAAGTCTCATGGTGATGCAGGTTCTTTGCCAATAAAGTTCTTCTGTCACCGCCATCGCATTCCACACCAGACGATGCCAAGGTGGAATGGGCATACGCGTTTGACGTTCATACAAACGCCTTCTTCCCACTCTACTTGACGTTGTACCTCGCCCAGCTCTTCCTAGTGCCTATCATTCTGAAGAACAGGTGGATTTGTCTGTTCATATCAAATACCCTATACCTCGCGGGGTATGTATACAAAACCTACGCATATTGTTCACCGTGCTTACCAGGTTGCTCTCAGTTTCGCCCAGTACATATACGGGATCTACCTGGGACTAAATAGTAAGAGGATCGACCCGCCAGTGAAGTGCACATGTCTCATCATTGTTCATTTCGTAGCTCTGCCGTTCCTGGTACGCACAGAACTGCTACTGGCCCCTTTACTGCCCCTTTTCACTGGGTACATAATATCTCTATTGGGCTTCAATGTCGCCAAACATGTACTACCTCTATACTTCGGTTCATAGCCATGTAATACTCGGCGTCTCCACTGATTGGATATCCCAATATTTATCGCGCCACTGCAGTTGATTGGACATGAACGTTGTACCCGCTAGGCGGCCAGAGGTGTGCCTTACTTGCTAAGCAGAAGTGTTGCGAAACAAGCTGGTCCTGGTTGCTTGACGCGGTCGCCGAGCGCGTTGCCTGCAAGTGTCCCGCCAATTAGCCGCCTAAGAGCGTGTTCAAACTCCGCTTGCAAGGACCAGGCGTCGATTGCACCGCAGAAGAGGTCTCCACCGCCCTTCACCCATCTCATCCCGTTGCCGCTCACTTGCCCTCATCCCCACTTCCTTTATTTACGACATCGCAACGACGAGCAGGAGCGACACGATGAGTGGGACCCAGTCGCAAATTCAGAAGGCCATAGACCAGATACAAGACAAGCGCCCCATTCCTGAGATTGACTTCACTCAGCACCAGCTCGATAATGGATTCACAATCAGCACCCAGGAGCGTGTCGTAAAGGAGGTGCGTTTTGGGATTACTTACTGAGCAGACCATGGCTACGAAGCTGAGCTTGTCTGGCCTTGTCCGTCTTTAGGTGCAAGCTCCGGCTATGACCATCCCAACCGACGCCCAGTTCTTCTCGAAAACGGATCCTACAAAGCCTGACGTCGCGTTCTTGAAGAACCACTTTTATCGCGAGGGACGAATCTCCGAAGAGCACGCACTCTATATCCTCGAGAAGGGTACGGAGATTTTGCGTAACGAGCCCAACCTGCTCTACGTAGATGCTCCCGTCACCGGTGTGTAGATATTATTCGGTGGCAGCTTTGATTGGTATCTTGGTGTGGTATTGACTATCGGAATCCTACTTTCAATCGACATAGTCTGCGGAGACATCCACGGGCAATATGTGAGTGCACTATCATACCGTTGCGTTTGGTAAACTAACACACAGGCCGAATACAAGTATGACCTGATGAAGCTCTTCGAGATCGGTGGCAACCCTGAATCCACGCGTTACTTGTTCTTAGGCGACTACGTTGATCGAGGCTACTTCAGCATCGAGGTGCGTCGCGTGCACAGCCCTTGTATTCCCCCAAGTCCTGCGCGTCTGACCCAAATGGGAAGTGTGTACTATATCTTTGGTCCTTGAAAATCTGGTACCCGGATACCCTCTTCCTCCTGCGCGGTAACCACGAGTGCCGGCACTTGACAGACTACTTCACCTTCAAGCTCGAATGTATGCGTCTTNCCCCCCTCTATGTGATCTTTGAACTGACAAGCGATGATCTCTCAAATAGGCAAGCGCAAGTACTCCGAGCGCATCTATGATGCATGCATGCAATCCTTCTGCGCACTGCCCCTCGCTGCCATCATGAACAAACAGTTCTTCTGTATTCATGGTGGACTGTCCCCTGAATTGCATACCCTCGATGACATTCGCAACGTATGGCATACCCTATTGATCCACATCGAGTTCCCTGCTGATGACAGGTGTAGATTGATCGTTTCCGGGAGCCTCCCACACAAGGCCTTATGTGCGACATGCTGTGGTCTGATCCAGTGGAAGACTTCGGTCAGGAGAAGACTTCAGATAGCTTCGTACACAACCATGTACGAGGCTGTTCGTACTTCTTCACGTACGTTCATCTTGAACCTATCCCAAGATGTGCGCTCACTAGTAATGGGATAGCTACCAGGCTGCATGCCAGTTCTTGGAACGGAACAAGCTCCTATCCATCATTCGTGCACACGAAGCACAAGATGCTGGGTATGCCGTACAGATTTGATGTGGTCTTGGAAATATCTCATTGACGTGATTAGATACCGCATGTACCGCAAGACGCGGACCACTGGATTCCCATCGGTCATGACCCTCTTCTCGGCACCGAACTACTTGGACGTCTACAACAACAAGGCAGCCATCCTCAAGTACGAAAGCAACGTTCTCAACATCCGCCAGTTCAATGCTACCCCTCACCCGTACTGGCTACCCAACTTCATGGATGCCTTCACCTGGAGTTTGCCCTTCGTCGGCGAGAAGAGTAAGACAATCTATCAGTGGAGATAGTGATTGTTACTAATACACCTTCAAGTCACCGACATGCTGCTGGCAATGCTCAACTGCTGCACCAAGGAGGAGCTCGAGGAGAGTTCGGACGAGGAGACTTTGATCTCGCCAACGCCATCCGAGGAAGCTAGCGAGCGTCGCAAAGTCATCAAGAACAAGATTCTTGCTGTCGGTCGTATGTCTAGGGTGTTCGCACTGTTGCGGTACGTTGTGGTTCTTGTCGATCATTCGTCAGGAGTTGACGGAATTCGCAGAGAGGAGTCGGAGAAGGTGTCCGAGCTCAAGAGTGTGTCCGGTTCGGCGAAGTTGCCATATGGCACGCTTGCTCTCGGGGCCGAGGGAATCAAGGATGCGATCTCCGGTTTCGAGGATGCGTACGTACGCTTATGCGTCTTCTAGCGCTGTTACTCATGACCCTTCGTAGGCGGAAGTCGGATATCGAGAACGAGCGCCTTCCTCCCGAACTCTACGACCCAGAGACTCCGGAGGGCAAGACCCTCATTTCATCGCAACCAGCAACGCCGTCTGAAGAGGCGTCCTCTCCTCCCTCTCCCAATGGTGTTGCTGCTGCCCTCGAGCAGGTCATCTCAGGCACCGGTTCCGCCGCCTCTCCTGCGGCGGGTACTCCTGGCTCACCAATGTCACCGACATCGCCGACATCGCCGCTCTCGGTGACCGCATCTCCCTTCCGCCGCGGCCACGGTAGGCAGGCGAGTCTGGGTACGACGATGACGAGTCCCAGCACCCGTCGGCGGAGCCTCGAGAGTACGATGTCGCTTATCCAGGAGGCGTGGGACGGCAAGGCGCCCCTGCAGGACCCCGAGCTTGTGAAGCTTGCTGATCAGATTGCCGAGAAGAGCACGGGCAAGAACACGTCTGAGTCCGGACGGACGAGCCCGAGCGGTGCCGCGCCGAGCTAAGGGTCCAGCTACGGAGCGTTCACGCGCGCAGCTGTCGGTCGCGCAGAGAACGCTTTGGGATGGTGAGGCTCGTGAAGAGGGCGAGATGGGTTGTCATGGTAGTCTTTGCATTGCACTGTATATCCTGGAGGCTGGTGTACTTCATCGTCGTTGTTTCCCCTTCTGTAATTCGCGTTCCATACAGAGATCGTCTTCACCCCTTTTCCTTCCCCGTACACGCGCTCGGGATATCTCTGGTGCCGTCGCAGCGTGTCAGCTGCGTATGTCATGGCCGGACTGTAGCTATATCCTCTCAATATGGAGTTCGTACCTACCGCGGATTGCAAAAACCAGCTGTGTAGCACGGCCACAGCGAAGGCAATTGGCGAAGGAGCCCTCAATCTGCGGCTGTGTCTCCAACGCGTGCAATTGCAGGTGAGTACATTCCCTTGACTCCGATGGTGTCGGACTGCTACTATTCTATCCGACTCGCGCAGTCAATGAGGCAACAATCGGGTATGTAGCAACTAATGTTGATGCCTCTAGATCTACCTCCAAGCGGGCGATATGACATGCCCCGTCGATATGAAGGCGGCAGTGTAGAAAGTATCCACTCAATCATAAACGGCGATTCGGTATGAAACAGCCTCTAGAGACCTTGCAATTGGCCTATGGTCCATGGGGCACATACGAAGTGGGGTTGATTGCCGTCGAGACGGCCAGCTAATTGCTATGCACACATGCAGATCGGAGCCGCATCATCATATATAAGCCTGCTGGTAGTCCGAGGTTCGTACACGCCTCTCCTCTTGCCTCTCCCCGTTATCACTGACTACAACCTGCCCAGCATCATGTCTGACTACAATCCGTACGTTGCTGCCTTGAAGGCGGACCAGCATCTCGCTGTCCACCGAGCCAACTCGAGTCGCGCTAGCTCCTCAGGCTCCCTGCAGGATACTGCCATATATGACGAGCCTCCGCCTTCCTATGAAGAGCTGACTAACGAGTCTCCGGCGGGCCCTACAAAGCCCACAATCGTAATGACCTACCAAGAGTCTAGCCATCCAGGACCAACGCAAATGCCTTCCCCTTCAAATAGTCTTGTACCTTCACCACCGCAGATCCCCGATTATCCTGGTTCTACTAGCCCCCACGCTGCACATGCTCAAACTGCGCCACATGCGGGACAGCACTCAGCAAGCTCGAATTACGCCTCGTCATCTCCTTATGCACACTCTTCCTCCCATGCCTCGACGTCTTCTCCTTCGCTACTGCACCGTAGCAGTTCTGCGCAGAGCTCTCATCCCGACAGTGGGGCATCAACCGTTTACGCCCCAGGTCCCAGTCGGAAAGAGCTTTCGCCACTGCTCAACCCGCCGCCACCCTCTTTCCAGCGTGCGCCCGCGCCGGGGTACTCCTACGCGCCCTTCGAGCCGCTTCACGTCCCCGCGATCGGGCACACGCTCGAGGACGGGTTCGTGTCGTCCCTGCCACGCTCGCGAACGCAGCCGCACCCGTTCGCAGCACATGACGTCGCCGAGGCGGACTGGACGCGCTTCTTGGGCGACTTGAAGCGCGCCGGGGCGGGCTCGCTCAAGGACCGGATCGTGATGAACGTCGCACCCGTCGCGATGAACTTTGGGCGGCTGCCTGGTAGGTGTGCTTCTGCGCCGCGGCGCCGCGATGAGATGCTAATCTGCGGTGCGGCGGGTTAGGTTTGCTGGCGAGCATGGTGTGCGAAGACAGCGCGAGGGATCTGATGCTCAAAAAGCAAGGGCCCGTTCTGGAACTCATACATTACTGGAACGAGGTCTGCCTGTTCCCTCCTTCGGTGACGCCTTGCGCTCGCTCACACGCGGTTGTTTGGATTGCAGTACTTCTTCTATCGTCGCAGCATGGAGGTTGTTCTCACTAAAGATCCCTACGACGATTACTCCAGACGCCCTGATAAAGACAATGAAGGGGTCTCCGCGGATCAGGGACATCAGAATACCAGCCGTGGGCTGGGGCTGGGGCTAGGCGGCCGTATGTCCGCCAGGCGGGAGGAACGACCGTCCGCGCGCGGCGAGCTTCGCACGATTCGGAAGGAGATCATGTCAGAGCTTCGCGGTGTTGGCGCGCCAAAGGAAGGTGGTGGTTTGACAGACGCGACACAGACACAGCAGAGGGCGGTGAACAGAGATGGGTTCGCGAGCGGTGGAACGAGCCAGGGAGGGTACTCGTGGTCCTTGGTTGTGAAATACAGGCCGACCGCGTGAGCAGTCATGGCAGCGGCAATTGTTACAAATCCACACGCAAGAGGACTCGCTCTCTGCTAGTCCGAGGACCATTTGGCTCTTTGTCGGTACCAACCAGCGCCGGAAGTACTGATTCTGCCGCTGGCTGCATCATGATCCTTTGTGTGGGCGAGAGTACTGTAGTAAATGCAATAGCCGCCCATGTGGCATGGGGCTCGCGAAGAGTGAATTGCATTCGAATTCAGCTCTGTACTGGTTTGACTGCGGCCATGATCGTGCCTATACGCACAAACGCTTCCTGTACCCGGGTCCCGTATGTCCATCTGACGGTAGTCATATACCCGTCGCATCCTTTTGCTTTCACCCACGTCTGCCAGTGAGTCGTTTCAGGCGTAGAATTCCGGATATGTCATCTTCTCCAGAACTAGGTGGTGAGGTAGACGTACAGAGGCCTACAGAAAGGGCTCCTCTACTTCCTAGCTATGGCTCAGATCTCGGTGCTGAACATACCGCCGAGAACATTGCCTCTGTGCCTTACATCGGGACATTCGCATCCAACATCGCTGTGGAGGACCTACCCTCATATTCCGTCGCCAACCTCTATCCACAGGCACTCTCGTCCAAGCCAGCTGCACAAAAGGCATTCGCTCTATGCGCCCTGCGCCACCATCGCAAGTCAATCGTAGGAGCTGGAGACAAGCCTGTACAGTCTAGCCGTGATGTGTTGACGGAATGGCGCAAGACAGCTCAACTCCCTGTCAGCATCCACGACCTGGACACACTCGTCCTTCGTGTTTGGGCCGAATCGGCTGAGGATGGCAACACGGCCGAGGATGTGGAGGACGTGCTGTGGTCAGCATTTCCTATCAATCCATCTTCGACTGTTACCGTACGAGGTGATCGTTCCGGGTGATTCAGATGTTTTGGAACATGGGGCTTATAATCCTTCATCTAGTGATCGATTTTCTGGCTAATGGGGATGCGCTTCGAGACTTGTCTCGACACCCTCTTGTGTATCTGAGCCTTACAGACACCTGGAAATATGGCCGCCACCGCTCGAACGGGAGCGTGGCAAGTGTCGTAGCGACATTGGCACGCTTCCTAGATAGATGCGGTACACCCCGGTGAGTACTTCTAGCATAGTCGTGGTCGTCATCGTACTCAACGACTCCATTTTTCTTGGCCTTCAGTGTCATGCACCTTGTTGATTTGTTCGCACACCTGGTGTATCTGGGAGTCCTATACAATTTCGTGAGCTGGCCACCGTATCTGGAGCCCATCGAAATGTTCGACACACGGCGCACGATCCTCATCGTATTCTCTCTCGCCAAGCTACTTCACCCGTGGACGTACACCACGATCCCGCCACTGATGGTGTTCTCTTCCTTCGTACTCAACATCGCCTACTACGGAGTCGTATACAACACTCTAACTTTCACCATGCTCCTGTTCGCTCTGTACCTGGAGGTTCTCCTAATCCACTTCCCCGCCACGCCCAGCCCTCTCCTGCTCCTCCGCCCAGACTTCATCCTCCCTCTGTCTGTCGTCGTTCGGCGGAGCATGAAAAGCCTGCTCGTCCCCATCGCGTACTTCCTTCCCGGCTTGGTTGTCTCGGACCTCATGCTCGGGCGCGCCACCTCGCCCTCGTTCCACTTCAACCTCAACTTCAGCTCCAAGCTTCCCGTCCTCAGCACCATCCTCGGCCCCGGACCGATAGATGCCGCGACGCTGATGGTCTACGCCGCGCTCTTCCTCACGCTCTTCCTCTTCTTCGTCTGCACCGTCGTGTACTCGGCGATCGTGCACCCCTTCCTCGCCGCGAACACGAACAAGGAGCGCGGTGCGGGGTCCCCGGGGCTGTGGGATCGCTACACCGACTCTGTCGGCATGGAGGCGCGACGGGAGTATTTCCGTGCGGTGCGGCGGTACGGGACGGAGTGCTACTTCCCGACGCCGTTCAACCTCGTGCATGTCCTGGTCATACAGATCCCTCGCCTCGTGCTGGTCGCGCTGCGGAGGAAGAGGGCCGTGGATATTATCGGCTTCATCGAGAAGGGGTTGTGGAGGGTCATGGTAGGCCCGGTCGCGTTCCTTGTGTCTGGGCTTTGGCTGTGGTATCTGCGTTTCTAGTCCGCCTTATGGTGAACGCGTGTTCTTGCTCAGATTTCAGTTGTTCATATTTCGTGGATATTCTCTGTACGTTACCAATTCTGCTCTCTGGGATACTCTGGGACAGTGCTGCTGCTGCTGCTGCTGCTATGGCTGTACAGTAGTTACCTCGCGATGATATTAGCAACGTTGACTGATCATCTGGTACCTCCAGCATCGAGCATGCTCACGCAGCACGACTTGTCAGAATATTATAATCTATTCATTCGATTGACAAGAAACAGGAGCTATCGCTAGCACTACTACGAAAACGCGAGGCGAGCAGCACCGGCCGACGTCGACGTCTCCGGCACCGCACCCTCCTATATGTACCACTTGCTACTACTCATACACTTTTCGGGAGATGCTCGGAAAACTCCTTCGCACTCAGGCTCAAAGCTTGAAGCTCGAGATGCGAAGGGGTGAAAGAAGGATGAGAGAAAGAAAGAGAGGCAGATTCCAAACCCAGGAGGAGAGAAGGAGAGGCATGAGGGGAGGGGAGGGTGTATGTACACGATGTGGCACCTCCGCGTCTACCTTCATGCCCGCGTGCGCTTCCCGATTCCTTTGCCTTGCCAGCCATATTCGAGGATTGAGGGACTGGG
The DNA here is from genome assembly GCA_029747595.1 of Trametes cubensis. Taxonomy (NCBI): domain Eukaryota; kingdom Fungi; phylum Basidiomycota; class Agaricomycetes; order Polyporales; family Polyporaceae; genus Trametes; species Trametes cubensis. The sequence goes on from JAPEVG010000335.1 coordinate 21,661, forward strand.
AAGGGAAGGGAAGGAGGGGCACGCGGCGCTGAGCAGGCGCGGGGGCCGAAATAGGCTACTGGCGAGGAGAGGATACGGAGGGACGGAATATGGGACGAAGGAACGGCGGTAGTTTCGGGGGAGAGACAGCGGGAACGGGAGTAGAGAACGAAGAGGGTTGAGCGGGGGTGAGCAGANTGGATAGGGGGCGAGTGGCGAGATAGAAGGTCAGAGTCCACAAGATCTTCCAAGCAAGAGCCGAAGCTTTATGCTACGTCGATTAAGGAGGAGAGGCTATATATGCGGCGAAAGTGGTCTTTGAAAGGGGTAGGGGACAACGAATATGGACAGCGAAAAAACGAGAGGGGTATCCTGCCGGTGAGCAGGAGTGTACAAGAAGTAGTGGATGCCAGATTTCAACTTTGCTATCTTCATCGACGCCGCCGATTCTTCCACGTCTCGTCTTCACGTTCCAATCTTGCGCTACATGTTCTTCCTTCCAGCACTTCGACACGCTCTCTTCCCCGGCACTCTCTATGGCTACAAGCGTCCGCGACGGTGATCTCGGATGTAGACGCGATACTTGGTAGGTGTATGCGCGTCTACTTCCTGCCAAGGTTCAACGTCGCCATGCTTTCCGCGAGGATGTCCGTGACCGAGACGCAAGCACTAGCACAGGTGTTGTTCTGCTGCCTCTCTTGCGAGGCCGCGCGCGCACTAGGCGCAGCTGGAGCAGGCTGCTGCTGAGGCTCGACGTCCACGATACGGACGACGGCAGTGCCCTCCATGACGCGGCGCACCTTGTCGGCATCCCACTCGCGCTTCGAGGCACCATTGGGCCCGAGCGGGCCAGACGGGCGTGCGAATGCGTCCCAGAACGCCGCACCAAGCTTGCCGATGAGAGTCTGCGAAGCGATGCTCGCAAGCATCGCCTGCTGTGCCGACGGGGCATCGCGCTGCTGGTTCTGCGACGAGGACAGAGTGGAGTGGGACATGGGAGGGGAGCTCGGCGGAGTCGGGTACGGGTTGAGCGGCGCGCTGGAGGATGTGACAGACTTCCCGGAGAGGAGAGCGGAGAGCGACGGGCTCTTGGCGAAGTAGTGCGGACGGAGGTTCCCTGCGAGTCCGCTCGGGGACTGCGCAGATTGTTGGGGCTGCGCTTGCCTGTGGGTTGCCTGTTGCTGCGCCATCTTGCCCCAGAGGTGCATCCGGTACCTGTAAAGCGATGTCATCAACACCAGTGGGTTTGATCTAATCAAGAGGAAAACGTACGCATCCATGGACTTGAGGGTGAAAGGGTTGATGTCGGAGAACGCGTCGAACGCGCCCATGGGGAGCTGTGACTGTTGTTGCTCCTTCGGCTTGTCTTCGCCCCTGCCGCTGAGAAGCGACGCGAGCGATGCAGGAGATCCGTTGAGCGTGGGGTTGATGTTCTCCTGGAGGACTGGGCTCTTGCGGCCCGCAACGGGCTTGCCGCTGAGGACACTGCTCAAGTCCGGAACGAGAGTCGTGTGAACAGGCGTGATGCTGCCAAATCCGCCCATGCCGTGCGCTCCGCCCCAGAATGCTCGAGCGCCAATACGAGGAGACGTCGGGAGGTCCTTCTGGGTGTTGGGTGTGAGAAGAGGGCTCCGTGGGAGGGTCGGCGGAGGCGAGGGCGAAGAACTCGAAGACGATGATGCGAGGACTGATGCGGGTACAGTCGGGAGGGGAGCGGGCGGAGGGAGGACGGGAGTATCAGCACGGCCACGGCCTTCGAGGAGCGCTTTCTTGAGTTGCGCGATCTCCTGGCGAAGGGCGACGTTCTCGTTCTTCGTGCTGCCGAGCTCAGAGCGGATAGCATCGATGAGCCTGTCACGTTCGGCGATATCGCCCTCGAGCGTAGCAATGTACTCTGTGCAAACGTTAGTATGGGCTCTGTGGGAGACCGTGCAAAGTGTACTTGCCCTTTCTCCTGACGCGGAAGTTGCGCGCGCTAATCTTGTTGCGGAGCTGACGCTTCTCCTTTGAAGACATCTTCTTGTACTCCTCGGGCGACGGCCGCCAGTCGTCGGGCTCAGTCGATGTTGTCGAGAGCAGGCCGGTCGGTTTCGCGTTTTCCTTCTTCTCAGCAGCAGACGCAGACCGCTTGACGATACCGCCCTCACGGACGGTGCCCTTGCGATTTGACTTGCCCTTGCCGCCAACCTTGAGAGGGGCGATGACCATGTCCTCAGGAATGGTCTGCATCTCGTCATACTGATCCTCGTCTTCGCCCTCCTCTTCTTCGTCGAACTCACTCGCCGCCTTTGAAGCGGCTGGTGTGCCGACGAGCTGAGGATCGATCCCAACTGGGGAGTCGACGGCCTCTGATGAGTGCCCAGAGCCAGAGCCAGAGCCGGAGGACTCGGGGCTGCTCATCTGGTTGATTGACGAGAGCGAGAGAAAGTCGTAACCAGGTGCGGTGGCGGGAGGAACGGCGAAGGCGCTGAGCTTGGACTGCTCGTCCTCCTGAGAAAACGAGAAGAAAGACTCTGAGGGGAAAGAGAAGTCGTCCATGGGACGAATTTCAGGAGGAGTGAGGGGAGCAAAAGAGTTGGAAGGGGAGGATGAGGGAGAGGAGCCACCCGAACCAGGAGCCTGATTCGAGGGGCCTGCGAGGAGATCCATGTTGAAGAAGTCCTCGAAAGAGGGCGTGTATGAGGTGAAACTGGGCTGAACTGGATTGTCGACAAGCATGGTGCGTCGATGATGAGGGGAGGAAGCAGAGATGGTGAGTGTGCTGCGGTGCGAGTAGGACGAAAGAGTTGAGTAGAGAACAGAGTTTGAATCCGAGCAGACTCTCAGCCTGCCTCGCACAAGGCGCACGCTTAGCGGGGCTCAGCTTACATAATCACCTCAAGGGCAGAATGCTCCAGAACCGCAAAAACGGTTTCTTTCCTTTCCCCTCGACGCGGAGATTCAACTGAAAGGGGCGAGCCTTCGCTTGATTGATTCTCAGACAGGGGGCTTCGGCAGCTGAGTCGCAACAAAATGGTCTTTCGCTGATACAAACCCTAACCAGGCTCTTCTTTGAAGGCGCCGGCCTGAGTCAAGCCTCGCACACGCGTCCCTCGGCGGTCGGCAGACGATTTATACGCAGCCACCGACGTCGTCTCCAGCACCATCCACGTCGGTGTGATGCTACATGTCCCGGCAACGCCACAATTGCACAGATGGTCTTCGGACGATATCGGTGTACACGTCGCGCGCAGGCGCAGCAAAACATAAGCTAATGGTACCGCTAGCCGGAAACGTCTCCGCAAGAGCGACCAACAATTCACGGAGACGAGCTGTTCGACGTCTGCTAATCTGACAACATCAGCTCGATAGCATGCCCAACACGCCCCGCGCATCGATACACGAGATATACGCACAGCAGAAAGACATGCGAGCCTGTGTTCCGCTTTGCTCTCCACGAATCAGATAAATATATCCGGATACCGAGTACATCCCAGCGACGAGGGATTCCACGCAGTCTAAACGGGGTGCACGTCCTACCGACACGCGCCCGCTTTTCTACGCCCACGTTGACGCTCTACGCTCTACACGCTTTACAGAACTCAAAACGTCTTGACGCCCCATCCGAGGACCTCGAACATAACTGGGATGGCACCACCGCCAAGCATCCCAATCCCGCAGTACACAAACACCTTCGTCAGCACTGCGCACCGGGGTATCATCAGCCATCTCGTCCTACAGCAACGATAAAGTGCGACTGCGGCTACGGAGGTACTCACCGTCGGCATCGTAGTGCTTCACCGCCTGCTCGTCCTTGCCCCGCGGCTCGGCCCACCACTCCTGCGCGTCGCGCGCGTCGACGCCCTTCGCGCTCTTCTCTGACAGGAACAGTTCCTGACCAACCGGCTTCCCGCTTGGAGCGCTGCTGCCGTTCTTCCCCGCCCGCTGCTTGATCACGCCATAACCACGTCGCGCAGTACTAGCGGTGGCCGCAACGCCAACGCCGTCGACCTCGTACTCGACCATACCGGGCAGGTCGATGACGGATGGGATCGGGCGCAGACCCTTGTCCGCGGGCATAGACGTGTAATCCGTCGCGGGCGTGTAGAAACGACGGTTCGGGAGCGTGAAGAGGTGCGAGAGGAACCGGAAGGTGGGCGGGAGGACGAAGTGGAAGAACGACTTTGCGAGCATACGCCAGATGACGATCATCAGCACACCTATCGTGCATCAGGAGCCAAGGAGTCAGCATGGTAGCGTACGGTATGTCTGGTATGCAAAGACCTACCGATGACCATCTTAATAACCGCTACGAACGACCACGTCGCGATGTCCGTCCAAGTCGCCCAGGAGCTCCCCGGCATCGGGCGGACGAAGAAGCTCGCGTCGTAGCCGTGATGGTTCATGTACCACCGCGCGAGGAACTCGCCCATCACGACCGAGATGAACGCAATGGCATCCTCGAAGCACGGGCAATCATCCACGGGCTGAGGGTGCCTGTGAACGAGGAAGAGGCACAGCGGCACGATCACAGCAGGAACTGCGCTCGCGGGCGTTGTAAGAAATTTGTTCGTGGATCTGTTGAAGGAGAACGGAGGCGGTAGCTCACCTATCCAACCACTGGTGCGTACCCACGTATCGACATAGCCTCCGACGAGAATGTGGAGACCCCAGATGGCGGCACCAATGAACATCCCGGCGATACAGTCCGTGAAGGAGTGCATGGCGGTGTACAGTCGGCCATACACAATAGAGAACACGTAAAAGAGCAACACCCCGATGAGGAACTTGTACATCGTCGCCGAGATGGCAGCCTCAGCCTGGACGATGGTCTCCGCTGAAGGTAAAACTCCCGTAGAGGCGTTCAAGGAGGCGGCTGCAGACTCGACAGCGGATTTGATGACGACAGAGGCGGGAGGGGTATAAAGCCGCTGCACAACGGTATATATGAACAGCGCGATGGAGACACTGTTCGTGGAGTGCGTCGACGGGAAGCCGTACTCGAGGTGGTGACTGCCAAGAGCTGCCTCGAGTGCGTCAGAAATTGTTCACGACCGTTCACGNAAAAAAGCACGTACTCAGTCTGGTGACTGGAGGCGCATATGGGCGAGGGCAACAGAACAAGTCCTTCATAAACGAGGTGACATATACGCCGACCGCGAGCATCAAGAGTAGCCTTGAGGGGCCGGTGAGTTATCTCCGTTCTACGACGTGAGGCGGCGTGGGGAACGTACCCTCTTCCAAACTCGGCTGCTCCAAAGAAATGGAAGAGAGGCAGCATGACCAGGAAGAACGTGTGCGTCCCAAGAGTAGACGTATAGACGAAGTACTTGTCTAGCACAGGGGTCCGCACTCGGTTCTATCCGCCAAAAACCAACCCAACGTCAGCGACACATCCCAGACTACGCTCGCCGAACTCGCGGTACAGCCAAAGACACTCACCTGCATCGCAGCTAGCCATCTCGTCTCCCGCTCCACGCACCTCACGATGATACGCCGGACGCCGGCCCTCCACCAGTTGAGCGTCCGTTCATAGACTTCGTCCGACAGCCTCCCCGCAGCGCCCACAAGCACTCTACTTGGGTCCGCCTCGCCCTCCCCGACAAGCATGGTGGGGGCATCCGAGGTACCTGCGGGCTTTTCGTCGCCACCGTTGCCCCTGTCCACACGCTTGGTGGTGAACAGGATGCCGCTCTGAGAATCCGGGGTAGACGCGCGCGAGTCGTCGTAGGAGGATGCCGTCCGGGACGTGCGTGGGGCGTCGGATTGCTCGCGAGTGTGGGCGGGGGCATTTTCTGGGTTGAGGAACTTGGACAGGAGCGGGTCATACGCCCTCTGGGCGGTGGGTGAGCGGATAGGGTCGCCAGACATTATTACACTTTCGGAAGCGCGGAGTCCAGTATATGAAGTAGCGGTTCGAGTTGTTGTCGTTTAAAGTAGCCGTGCAGAGGTCATGAACAAGAAGAAACAGAGACCGAGTCGATAGCGTAAAATGGAGGAGACTGTGGGGGTGCAGTTGTAAGGGGCGTCGGGGACTGTGGAAGACCGGCCGGGGTTCGTCGCTGTCCCTGCTAATAAATGGATGAAACTGAGAGCTACAACGGGCGCTAATCACATCCGGCCCAGGGACAACTCTTCCGGGTTGCACGGACATGGGCGTCGACAGGATTGATTCCCTGCATTCCAGGAAGAGTGATAAACGATTGGCAGATGGAGATGGACAGACAACTATTATTGCAAGAGACTATGGGAAGTACAATATGTACACACGGCCAACTACGCGAAGCTCAGGCTCATCGCAGTTCCAGCGCAGCGAGACGTCTGTGAATGAAGAGCAGGTGAGTTGAGATATTGGCGGTTGATGGAGAAGTTCGAAAGGAAATGAGAAGCGTCTCAGAGAACATACTTTGTCCTACATGGTGGTTCGGACATATGCTTGTCATTAAATAGATGTGTAGAATCATCAAGGACTAGGGAGGAAGTGCAACAAGGGCGTAGGAGGAGAAACTCACCACTTAGGCTGACCAAGGTGGGCGTTGCTGAGGTTGTCAGACACGGCCTGTGGGCGATAGTCATTGAGTCATGCGTGAACGCAAGCACAAGGGCAGTCCACTCGACGCTGCAATATCAGCTTGAAGAATGCAACATTGCGCGCATTCGAGCACATCTCGAATGTGCTCGTCGCCAGCTAATACAATGGAACATCCTAGAGTATCACGTTGGACTTGATACTTACGACCTGAAGAAGATATCGTCAGCACACTGTCCATCCCTGAGTTTGCACAACAAAAGGGAACTGGTGAAATAAAATGCTCCGTTGGTGATGCATGTTGATGAGTACGGCACACGAGTATTCGCCAACTCGAATGTTTATGGAAAACTATCTTCATAGCAGGCCATAAAAGGAACAATCACTTACCCAGCAATACCAGCTATGAGCTGCGACGCGACCTCGACGATACTATGCAGATGTTGCGAGACGTCGGAGAGAGAGAGGACGTGTAGCTGAGGTGCAAATTGTCGGAGAACACCCGCGTCTTTGGCGCGCTGAAGAGTCGCGGCAGATTCGGGCGGCGCCTGTTTAATCTGCGCTGAGTTGAGCGGAGTTTATCAGCTGTACAGTTGCTCGCGTATAAGAGCGCCAATTCGACGCGTCTGACCCTCTGTTCGTCCATCCTGTTCCGCGCGCCATATGCTCTCTGTGACTGTAGAGTGGTAAGTTGCCGTGCTTCAGTTTTATTTCTATGATGAGCCTTTACAATCAGTTCTGCTTCCGAATAGAGGGCAACCTCTTGTGGATAACCTCATACCAAAACTCTCAATCCTGATTTTCTTCCCTTTTCGCATCCATATATTCCTTCAAAACGCTTACACTCCCTTACAGGTTTGCGCGTTAGACTCGTGTGTATATGGTGGCGTAGTGTTGGGTTATAGTAGGTGAGTAAAGCCCCGTCTTAGCCAGTACAAGACGAAATCAAGTTCATCCATTCGTTGAACGTCCTCTCGTACATCTCGTTTCTCTCACATGCGGACCGTTCTGCGGAATGTATGTCGTGCTTGCACTCATCGTATTGGTGATGCGGGCCGAGTGAGACGGGGTCACTGCGAGAGGAAATATGAAAATACTGGCTTCTCTGATCTTTCGTTCGTTGTCTTCAGACCACCTTGCTCACATAATTTCTCCAGGTCTTCCTTATTATGACAGCTGTTTTGTACCATTAGTGTGTAAATGAATCGCAATTGCATATTGTCTGATATCAAAACACCTGCCCACTCGTGCCGCGCTGTGATACTAGATCATACTACGCAACCTACACAAGCAGAACGAACATGCGGTTGGCACTCTGCCGAGAATTTGATATTCATCACGAATATGGAGAACACACGGCTAGCTTGGGTGACGCTGGACAGCCTCGGCGTGCTCAATGGTGCATAAATACGCGAACCTATACCCTCTTCAGCTGCATCACTATCTCTTCGACTGTGCTCACATGCATCGAGCGCTGACTTGCATCGACATCCTCGACGAAGTCTTCATCTGGTTCGACCCAGCAAACTTCTTCGGCGCATTCAACTGCGTCGATAACGATCGCACTCAGACACTCGCCCGGTCTGCTCGGGTTTGCAAGATTTTCTTCCAACCAGCCATCCGCGTGCTATGGCGCAGGCTCGAAAACGCTATCATTATCTTCCACACTCTGCCATCTCTTGTGCAGGTGCGCTCAGACAAGCGGACCCAAGGTGGACTCCCACACCCCGAATACGTGAGCGACTTCCACATCGACTGTTAGCCGATGCGTACGCATACTGACACTCGGTTTGATTGGGCAGCATATACCAGAAGACGTACCTGCTGAGGAATGGGAACGTCTCTCCGTATATGCTGTTCATGTCGAAACGCTCAGCGCTAGCCAAGGGCCTTCGGTCCGTGAGGAGGAGATCACGCAAGATAGCTGGCGAACGCTGAGAGGCCACTTTCACGACAAGCCCATCTTTCCGAACCTCCGCGACCTCTTCTGGCTCATAGATGACGACGGGCCCGAGAGAATTATTCCATTCCTCAGCCCTACCATCGACTGGTTGTCCGTCAGCTGCTCTACGCCGTCGTGGGAGTTCACCCCCGATCGCGCACAGGAATGGCAGAGGTACCTCACGGTCTTGATTGACGAGCTATCTACGCGGATCCCTGGACTGCGACACTTGACTCTCTCAACGTGCGCCTCGATCCCATCTTCCTTTGCCACCTCTCCCCTCTCAAAAGCCCCCTTTATCGCGCTGAGCGCGCTAGACTTGTACAATGCGGATTCGCTGCAACCATCCGATCTTGTGGCGTTGTCGCGCATCACATCTCTAGAGGTGCTCGAACTGAGCGTCGTAGACTGCCAGGCGAATCTCCTACACCCGGCTCGTTTCGACAATCTCCGTGACCTTCGCGTATACCAGCAGTCAGCAACCGATCGCGTCTTTGATATCTTCACTGCGCCCTCCCTTCAGCGGCTGGATGTCCGTAGCTTTCGCGTCGAAAGCACGAGTGATCTTAGACGGATGTACGCTTTATGGGCCCGTTCCTTCCCGGCCCTACAGGAGCTCGTCTGTACGCTCGATGAACATGACGCGGCTGGGATGGAGCCGTGTTCGATATCATCGCTGGTTGCACCGTTCTGCAGTATCCGCGATCTCCGCATGTTATGCTTATGGCTGGATACGCTACCCATCACTATCGGCGACGACGACCTGTCTACCTTCGCGGAGGCGTGGCCATCCTTGGAGACTCTTATAATCCAGGGGAGCTCTGACCTTGCGCAGGAATATTACGTCGTTGGCCTCCCTGGCCTCATCGCACTGACGGGAAAATGTCCACACCTCCGAGACCTCCGCCTCTCTGGTGTACGGGTACGGTCGGAGGACGTCGCTCAATTACCTCGCGATTCCCCTGTCAATCGGTTCCGCTATCTGTTAACGGGTTACTCGACCCTGTCGTAGTAGAGACGTCGTAATGCCTACATATCACAGAGGACGAAATCCGAACCATCCGTGGATCTTTCAGCACCCCTCACAGCCATCTTTGACTTGTTACATGGGAGTGTCTATTTGTCTATTTCACTGCGACCTATGTACACCTTGTCTATCGCTTGCTCTGTCCACTACAAACTTGCACCTCTTGTTGTATCACAATTACATATTGCATGGCCTCCTGCGGTGTGGCTTTGGGATGTACGTACGAGATCATATAATGTGATATCGAGGCTTACCAGGGGACAAATTATACAAGCGTTCCTAGAGTAAGATGCCCGAGCTTGTGAGCACGGACGTCGGCGAGCCGCGAAAGAATGTGTGTAGAGAATCATCACGGTTCGTTAGGGGGAGCTTCGCGGTTTGAACGATATGATCAATCGCCAATTGTTATCTGTAGGTTGGGACGGATCTTGTCGCTTGCGTTTGTCCCGTTTTGAGGACCCTTTGGAGAGTGCTACATGAATAGCTCTGACATGGAAGAACCTCTGGGAGTATCTCAGGCTATAGCCGCGACAGTAATCCCACAAAGTCTCACACATACGTTGTTCCAATGGTCGACGAGTTCCGAAGCGGATCCCTTCTTCCTGCCTTTCATGATTCGATCACCTCCGAGGGTCGCTAATATGCCTGGCATACGACCACGATAAGCGATACTTGTCAAGCCATTGGCTGGGTAAGTCGAGGGCTTACCGACGACGGGTCCGAGGCCAAACAGAAGGGGCACAAGCCCAGTGACAACGCGGTTCATCGGCGAGAGCGAGCCCACAATGCGGAGGTCATGCAGGAACCGCCGCCAATCATTCTCGTTCACATCGTGAGTGGCGAATGGGTGAGGCGCCATCACGCACGGTGGGGCGGTATAAGGGAAGCCCTTGTCGAGGGTTGACCCCTTCGAGATGAGCTCCATGGCAGGGAACGCGGCGTATGGAAGGTCCGGCGGTGCAATGCGAGTGAAGGAAGGCGGAGGGGGATCGAGGAGCTTAGTGGGGCTCTTCCCTGGAGCGAAGTTCTTGACGTGCTCCTTGAAGCCCTTTGGGTTGTCGCCTGGTAGCGGTGTTATGGGCTCTCCGTGAGGACATGGCGCAAATTGGGCAACATGTTGAGGTGGGGGAAGCCATCGACTGCTCGAGGGACCAGCGTCAGCTGGGTATGGTGGCGGCGAGGAATAGAATGGTGGCGAGTTGGGTGTTTCGTAGCGGTAGTCAATGGCGCTCTTCTCGCTGGTGGGAGAAATCTTGAAGTCGGACATTCTGGTTGAATGTTTTGACTCCTCGCCAAATCCGAGTTATATAGCCGTCCTCGAGTGGCCAGCATGACGCGGAGGACTGGCCGTTCACCATCCGCGCATTCGCATAGTTCTTACGTCGTGCGATGCAAGAGATCCACGCCAGGGCTTCGGCGCAACGCCGGGTATGTCACCAGAATAGCACCATCACCGCGGGCGGCAGCGCCCCGCCGCTTGTCCGTTCTATCTCTAGGTGCGTTAGTCAAGCGTTAGGTAGATGCGCAGCAGACAACGTAGCGTAGAACCCTGAGGCTGCACCGGGAACGTCCAAGTCGGACTGGGGTCCATCGTAAGGTTAGCCAAAGCGCTGTGTTGTAGGTTAGTACAATGCACAGGTCTTACGGCGGTAGGACTCTTATAAGTTGGGAGCCGGAAGAGTGCTGAGTGTCTGAAGGCTAAGCTACCACGATTACTGTAATCTGGAAGCCAGTGTTGGGATAAGTATATTGCGCTGTCCCTCCCTGTACAGCCTCATCGTATCTCGTGGTTTGAGCAAAAGTCTGAAATCAGAATACGTCAGCTGCCTGCGGAACGTGATTCACATTCAACGTCCTGATGCGTACTTTGAGAGGTTGCTAAGACTCAAGTTTCACTTGCGGGTTCGTTGTGGACCGCCCGCCGAGGAGATCGACACCCCGACTATACCGAACGTGCCGCATTGGGGATGGCCATGATCGAAGAAGGGCATTTTCAACGCAACGATCTCTACGAGGTCCATATGCAAGGCGCGTCCTAACCTTACTACTCACGCGGCGAAGTGAGGAAAACACGGCTGGCCAGCAGCTGCCACATTACCCACTGGCAATCAATGTCAGATACTAGTACTACCGGCACCGCGGAGCCAAGTTACTCACCTGATCAGTACAGCAACTCTGCTAACAATGGCGAGATTGTCGCACTTGCAGTGCTAAAGGCCCGAAGACCTAAGCTACGTGGAGAACGTCCGAGATGCATTCATGACTTCATAAAGTAAATGATACACTCGAACCAGCCGAAAGAGCTACCGGAATATACCTAGGTAAAAACGAGAGTGGGGTCTGGACATTCTATGTGGAGAAGGGAGGCCGCGTCCAGAAGTATGTACAGGGTACGAACGAACGCGTACGATTAAGTCGGTACGAGCTATTCAAGAGGTTAGAGCACGAGACACCGAGAGAGTTCTGAATAAATAGAAGGGACAGGGGAACGAAGCGAAGTCGAAGGCTACAAGTGGAGGAGGCAGGGGTTTAGAAGTGCGAATGGTACAATAAGAATATGGTTCTTGTTGTGGTTGTGTTGTGTGGGATGTATGGGCGTAGCTTATGTGCGAGCGATGCAAGGAGCGGGTGGGCTATGGATACAGCGACGATAGCAAGTCAGCGGGGCGGTCATGAAGGTCGTTACGTTGAGACAGATCCAGAAGAGATGGGATAGGAAAGAGGCGAGGGATTACGCGGAAGCGGCGAGCAGGGCGATCGGGATGGGCTTGCGCTTCAGGCCCGAGCTCGTCGTGCTCTCCCCGCTGTCGCTGCTCTCGCTCATCCGCGAGGCACGGCTGTCGCGCCGGGTGAGCCCGCTGTCAGAGTCAACGGAGCGCTTGGCGCCGTGCCCGGCCTTGACCGCGTTCTTGCGTTGCAAGGGTGGCGAGACGGGCGACGCGGGCTTGCTCTTGCCCTTCTTTGAGGGCGAGAGGGTGAAGCGCGGAAGCCACGAGGTGGCTGTATGCGACGAGTTCTCGGCGAGCGAGCCGAGAGTCGATGTTGACCAGCGCGATCGAAGAGTGCGCTCTGGCGGGACGAGGGAAATGGCCGAGGGAGAGCGATGCAGGTGTGCTGAGCTCTCGAGAGCTGCAGAGGCCTGCTCGCGGTGGTGCATGACATGGCTCACATCAACCTCAAAGTCGAATGAGGAGAGGGGCGAGGTCGGCGGAGAGTTGTCAGTCACCTGCGAGTAGACACTAATGCTCTGAGGCGTGCTCGGCCATCCGAACGCTGCGGGGTTCGAAGGAACCAAGAGCTCAACAGGGCTCTCGTCAGCCATGTCGTTGACGTCGTCAGGAATGCAGGAGCGAGGAAGCGGCCGGAGAGGCGAAGGCGAGCGCACGATGAATTGGCTGCTCGGCGTAGGTGGGAGAGACTCGGCAGAGAGGTAGCTGTCTTGGGGGACAGTGAGCTCAGTGCCCAAGAATCCAGCGCCAAGTGCAGCGTTAGCGAGCTCAGCCAGAAGCTCCTCAGTAGCCTGCTCCATTGCAGTCGTAGGCGACTTAGGCACANGGGGGAGGCNGGGGGAGGGCGGCTGGGCACGAGGTACGAGCGACGCTTAAGCGGGAAAGTAGGGTCGAGTTGGGGGCTGGGACCTGGTGAGGCGGGGGCTTTCCTGAACAGAGATTCGGGGCACTATGGGCAGCGGCTTGCTGGCACGGCTCCTCCCTGTACCGATCTGCTTGCGAGGCAGCGGCATGACCGAGTCAGGGCGAGCGCGGAGATCGACGGGCGATTCTGTGGGCGTCGCAGGGAAAGTGGGCGGGAGCGGGGAGGAAAGCGTGATGATCTCGCTGACGTCGCGTGCAATCCACTCGAGTTCTTCGAGGATGCTGTCGTCATCGACCGTTGAGGAGATCGAGGTCTTGCGGACGGGCTCGCTCAGGTCAGGCATGGACTTCATGAAGAAAATGGACGCGCGCTGGGACTTGAAGGTCGGGGCGCGCGCGAGGTTTGACTTGCAGTGTGATTCGTCGTCCGAGGTCGGAGGGGTCGTGCAGGGCGTTTTGGGACTAGGACTGGATTCCGCGCTCGAGACATCACTGCTGGCATTGGAGGGCGTAGGGGACTGCTCGCGTCTTCTTGAGAAAGAGCGCGAGGCAGCGCGAATCGTAGCAGGGGGCGGGGGAGGGAAATCGAGAGAGATACCGAGACCAGAGAACCGAAGGTTAATGTCGTCCAGGGGAGATTCGGATGCTGGCGAAGATGCGGCAGAGCGCGGGGGCGGAGAAGGAATTCGTTCTTGAGGAGGGGGAGAAGGAGTCCGGACCCGCGGAGCGCTAGATGGGGGAAAGAAGTCGTCGAAAGTCAGGCCTTCGACACCGGTCAAGACGACCCTGCGCGAATCGCGCTTGATATGGATGACCTCGTCAAGCGTTGGGCGGCCGGCAATTGTCGCGCATGAGGCGGGCAGTCGGCTGTGGTGGTTCGCAGAGGGAACTGAGGATGTAGAGGAACATGAGTGGCGCGTAGGCTGTTCGTCTTCCTCGGTGACGTTGGGTAGGATGTGCAGAGGCTTTGCCTTTGCGTCTGACTTGGTGGTCGAACGCGAGCGACGCTTCAAGTTGGGCAAAATTCTGTTATGCGCGAATACTGAGATCGCAATGTCAGTGCAAGATCAGGTAGGATGTGTATCTATGTGGCACGTACATGATGCCATCGTGTAAGTCGTAACAATCTAAGGCGTGAAAGGCGAAGGATGCTCAAAGCAGTCAAAGCGGTGAGAACGGTGAGGAGTGACGAGGGACTCTGTCCAGCAGGAGCTTTAGTATCCCTCGACATCATTCCCGGCTTTTGTTGGCTGTCCTCCATTGTCTTCTCCTCGCGCTCGCCTCGCATGCTCAAACAAAAAGGACGGTCGTTTTGGGAACAATAGTGTCGACACAGGCGCCCGTGCCTTGCCGTGCATTAGGTAACCGGGGATTCGCTACATGTTGACTTCTGTTTGGTCACCATTATTTGGCCCGCTATCCCTACTTATGGTATGTTTACCCCCAAAAGCAGTACAATGGCCCACGCGACTCCGGCATTTCAACCCAGAAACGCCCAAAACAGGGACTTTCCCCGCTTTTCGGCCCATGCGTGCAAGCGCCCTTACAGGGTCCTGGCCCATGAACTCGTCCCGGTAACCCGTTCAGCTGGAGGAGGCTGGAGGCGTCCCATGCGTTTCACAGCACCGCCAGCATAAATCATGAGCGCATGGAGACGCTCGCCAGGATGTCGTCTGCTCTATTGCAGGATATACATGGTAAGTACAGAATGTCAGTATCCAGCCATACAATCAAATTCGTCCGATTCAGGACCTATCCACCAGGTATTCTGGCCTCCCATGGCCATTTTGTACTGCTCCGGCTGTTCGACGGCCCACGGGGCGGTCAGTCAACGGTTGTCCAAGTACGAAGCCTCACCTACCCTGTTCACACTTCGAGGCCATGCACGAGCGAATCCCGCTTGTCCTGCGAGATAATCCCTGCAGACACCATCCGCTGAAGCAGATCCAACAGCCAGTCCTGGCAATTCCAGGTCCCATCGGGCATCATCACGGGAGTCTCTCGGGCCACGTCCTCGATCCTCAGTCGGTCCGCCAAGGAGAAGACTCCCACCGACCGCCTCGTCGCGACCGAGTCTACTGGACCCGCGCTCTTCGTCATCGCGCCCCAGTAGACGTACCGCGGCTGAGGTGGCGGACCGTCAGTCATGTTCTCGGTGACGATATGAATTTGTCGCCATGCAGCGGTCCCGCTGATGGGCCATGCGAGCGACCAGTGCAGGTCGCGCGGCGTCATGGTGGGTACTACGGGCTTGTAGATGGCGAAGAAGACCTCTGCGTCTTCGTCGCGGTCGCGGTACTGGGCCCAGCAGTCGAGGTTGATGGGGCCTGAGGTGTTCATTCCCAGGCGGCCTTGCTCTGGGAGGATCGTATGCTTGCCTGGCGCCACAGTGAGGCGACGATTCAATGTTCAGTCTCGTACTCAAGGCGATTCGCAGGGGGAGGTTCACCATCTTCTGAGAGCATTTGGGTGGCTGCATTACCTGCAGAAGTGGGCTGCGAGGGCGTAATCATTACAGAGTACACAGCAGCTGGGGCTCCCTGCAATCATGTTCAAGCCAGATTCGAGCTCAACTGATGTTCCACCGACCGTCTGGTTAGCCATGGTTGGTTCTTAGGGTGCGTACAACAGGGTTGATGATGCAGATGCGCGCGAGCGCGAGAATTGCGGAGTCCCCTTGATTCGCAGGTGGTCGTCGCAAGGTAAAAGGTGCGCCACAAGTATCCGCGATTGTTCGCCATTTTGAGATGGCCACACACACAGCATACATATCGGCGCTATGAATGGCACGGTCTGGTTCTAGGATAATCCTTTCGTACTGAACTCAGTGTTCTCTATGATATGCTCACGCGTGCACCCTGCAGTTTGGAAACGTAACGTAGGACATGAAATACAGTTTACTAAAATACATGCCGAGCGACTGCTTGACTCTGCCCCCTCTTCTCTCACTGGTTGCGGACACCCGCGAAGCGCTTCTTGAACGCCTCCGTAACGTAAGCCTAGCAGCAACGGGTCAGTGTTCAATCATGAAGGCTCAAGCACTGCGTGGCTCACCTCGTCGAAGGTGGCCTTGAAGCTCTCCCGAGCGAAGAGATCTTCCGAGTACTTCGCGATGCGCGCAAAGTCGCCGCTCGTGATGTGCGCCCACACCTTCTTGCCGTCGCCCTCGGGGTACTTGCCGATCTCGTTCAGGAGCGAGACGCGGGTGCGCGCGAGGAACGGCGCGAT
>JAPEVG010000336.1:0-37807 GCA_029747595.1 Trametes cubensis
CTAATGACGAGGACGGTAGTAGCGCGCCGGGACCCGGTAGCGGGATTTGCCCGGTAACCGGAGCCGAGCGCTTTGGGAGGAGGCCTCGGGGATCTCGGGGAGGGACTTGGGTGCACGCAGGTAGGGGGAGGTAGGTCTTCCTGTATTAGGTAGGGGCGGGAGATATTCCTAGTGGTATTAGTAGTGTGAGGCAATTGAAGCTTCAAGTCTAATAAACTTGGCATACCCGGGGCGCTTGCCAAGTTAAGGAGACTATCAATTCGTGATGATCAGGTGACCTGTTTAGGTGGTTCAACCCAAATAGCCCAATTGGGTAAATCCCAGCGCCTACGTTTGCTCGGCTCCTCTCGCTTCGCCTTTCCTCCTCCCTCATATATACCCTCCTCGTTCTCCTCCACTCCCCACCGTCCTCGTCAACGGCGTCGTGCTGTTTGGCGGCGGTATTGCACCGCTCGCCTTCCGCGCGGCGCTGCTCGCAGNCGAGCTCTCCACTCCCGTCCGACGCCCTCCGCCTCTCGGCCTTCTCTNGTCCCTCTGGTTCCGCCGCTCTGGGCCACTCTCCGATTCTTGTCCTTCTGCCACCACCCAACTCTTCAGCATAACGCATATACGCTGTACTTATTGTATCAAGTGATTTTCGTACTTGGTGAGTCACTGACTTTTGATCGCTCTAGTTACCTAATATGCGACTTACTGACTCTAGTCTTGGCGTTGCCGGTACCATTCAACACTTGGCCATACTTAGCGGATCCACGGGCCTCGTAAGTATATTCATTCATGCTGAACGCGAGAAAGGCTACTTACCTCTCGGGCTGGCGGCGGGCTGGATGTAACTTCACGTGTGCAGTCAGAAACAAGTAAGTACTAGATAACACTGTAATAGACATAGCAGTAGTGTAAGGTCTCGGACTACCGCTGTCGCGAACGGCGTTCTCTACGGCAACAGCATAGTACTGAGCATCGTTGTGATGTGCTATGCCGTGGGGAAAGACTAACCCAATCTATACTACTACGAAACCGTAATAGTACTTCGAAAGCGAAAGGCACTAGCAACTCTGAAAGGTTACGAGGGCTCCAGACTCTCCGCACCCACGGAAGTGTAATAGAATAGAACTAATAGAAAACGAATGCTATAGTAAAAGAGTGTGAGAATGAGGGCGTACTGTCCGTCTGAATTCGAGATCGCGAGGTCACTTCGACCTTTCGAGCGGTTCGACCGCAGATCCGACGCGAGATTTGACTAGGCTTCGCAGATAGTCGCAGGTAATCGCAGAGGGTCGCGGGTTCGCAGAGAGACGTAGGGGAACACAGGGGTCGCAGTCGCAGACTCGAACGCAGGCTCTCAGGTGGTGGTGGTACGCAGGTCAGATTCGCTGAGGTCGTTTGTACATGCTCTCGAACTATCTACCGGTATGTTTGATCCGCTCTCGTACGAAGCGCCCGAGGCTCTCCGGAGCGCCCGACACAACTACCTCCGCTCGACTTTTCGTCCGTTCCTTCGACTCCTTCGAACGAGCGTCCGAAACCGTGAATTTGACGTGTTTTGTAATGCTGATCTCCGGGTCTCATCATCTCCCCCCAGCTGAAATTTGGACCGTCCACGGTCCACTGCGCAGACCGAGGAACTTCGACTTGCTAGTACGCTTCAACTCGCTCGAAAAGGGTGCGACCGATGCCTACGAATGCTGACTACTGGCTTCGAAAGCTTGCGAGATCGTCAAATGAGGCGTGTACGGTGGAGGCGAGAGGACGCTCGAATGCGACAGCAAGAGTGACTGTGATGAGCCTGATCGCGAGAGTGGTTGGGGCGAGCCTGAGTACAGCTTCGGATTCAGTCGAGGTCGAGATTCTGGACCACTACGCGAGGGTGAACTTGATTGCGAGACTTCTCGAGACGGGTCCGAAAGCGAGAACAACCATGGCGGAGGCTGGTGCGAAGGCGATCGAGATGACTCCGATTGCGAACATGCCCACGACGAAGCTGATGGTGTGCGGGACTGCAATAGACTTGGCGGCGGGCTCGACCGCTGCAGGAGACAATGGAAAGGATTCTGAGACCTTCTCGAATGCGATGAGGGGTCCTTCGGAACTCTCGAAGCGTCTTCGCCTTGCACGTCTTCTGTCGGGGAGTCGCTGCAGCTCGCCAGTAGCGCCGGATCGAGATTCGCCAACTCTTGAAGTGACAATGAAACCGCAGCCTTTAATACGCGCTGGAAGACATCTTCGACGACTTTCGGATCGCTGCCTCGATCATCGTGCAAGTCGTAAGCTTCGTCCTTCGACCAACCTGAATCGCTACCTTGCCCTTCAACCTGCGCTGACGAGATGCGAGACGTTCGCGCAGAAGGCGTCCGAATGAATGACCGAGTTCGTGCCGAAAGGATCGACAGGTCGTCCGACGAAGCTGCTGGTTGGCACTCTCGAAGTCTCGCAATCTCCTTGTCGATACGCGTAGCTTCCTTGCAGAGATCCGACCGTACATCCGAAGGCGAATCGAATCGCGTAGGTAGGGACGTCGACAAGATCTGACCCTGGACCGATACAGCTGCAGGGGCTCGCTCGCTCGCTGTGCGCACTCGTCCGACCCTTGTGAGAGCTCGTCCCATACTCGATTGACCTCGTTCGACCGCCGCATTGAGTCTCGAAGTGTCCTGCAGGCTTCGCGCGTCCTTCTCGACCGCCCGTGTTCGACTCGACCGCTCTGCACCGCTCTTGAGTCCGACACGAGCCGACTGCTCGTACGCACCAGCTGTGGCTGAATTTAAAGTCGAAAGCAGCTCGGAGGATGATAGCGAGGACGACGAGGGTGAGGGAGTCACAATCGGGGGGCATACAAAGGCTCGATGGGAGTGGCTGATGACCTAGCGTAGGCGATGGGGGNCACCNTCTTGATCTTGCTGGACTCGATCAGTTCTAGCCGCTTGTGTGCGCGATGAGCTCATACGACTGGCGAGGCCCTCCGAGGAATCGCGTTGCCCGTCCGAGGAGACCAGAGGCTGGGATCGAACCGCATCTTGACTGCTCTGAGAAGACTCGACCGAGTGCTGTCGGTACCACTCGAGCATTCGCTCTCGCATCGTTCGACCGGGGAGCGCACGCGGGATGAATCGGCCTGAAGCGAGGACAAGTCGACCATCTTCGTTTCGACGACATCGACCAGCGTTGATATCGGCCTGCGCGACGGGGCAGCTTCGAACGAAACAATTGCACGCTCCGCAGTAGTGACATTCCGTGGCCATCGAAGGTGGTTGGGCTACAGCAGAAGGTCTTCGAATGTTGGTCGCAAGCGTACAAGGGGCAGACGCGAGCCTTCGAGATGATGAGGACGGTATCGTGACGAGGCTGACCTGTACCGTCGAATCGTCCGCCTGTTGTCTCGGAAGGGTCGGCAGTTCGAGAAGGGCCGCATGGTGAATCTCTTCGCGCGTGAAGATCTCGTATGCCGGTCGCTTGCGATGTATGAGTCGAAGTCGACGGTCGACCACCGGACCGATTGTCGAAGTCTCTAGTGCTCGCCGAAAGAACTCGCCTTCAGTCGCCGGCACGAGCATGCCCTTCGACCTCAGAACTCCTGCGATGGCCTGAAACGCCCTATAGAACTCGCCGTAGTCCGCCTGAGTCTTGATGACGCGGCTCCGCCAGTCCTCGACCAAACGCGCGAGGTCCACGATCGAATAGCTGCGATAGTATGTGAGCTCCGGGTACAGCGCGCGAACTGCCGTCTTGAACTCGTCGAATGTCGCCGGGGATGATAGGTCAGCTTCTGGCAGGGTCTTCCACAGCTCCTCGACCTCGACCGAAACGTATCGGAACGCGAGACGCTTGCGCAACGAGTCGTCCGAGATCTTGGCACGCTCGAATGCGAACTCAAGATCGTCGAAGAAGCGACCAAGCTGTTCTGGCTCCGAGTTGTGAAACGATGGCGCTGCAGAGCTCCCGGGGAACGGCATGGCGAGAAGCGACGGGGCTCGCAAGGGCTGCTGTGCAAGAGGCTGGGACTCGAGCTGCCGCTGATGCTGAGCAGGCGACGTTGCTGCCGGCGAAGACTCTGTCGAGGTTGGCGTGAACTGCGAGGGCCCGTTCAAGGGCGGCACGGCTGATGGCGACAGCGATGGCGAAGACGTCGCAGGCAACGAAGGCAGCGGAATCAACTCCGGACGCGAGGGGGACGGCAGTGGGGNACGGCATCTCGACACGAGCGAGGGAAGGCGCAAGGATATCGACCAGGTGCTAGGGACAGAATCAAACGCGAGGGAATGGGGGAGCAGCAATCGAAAAGCGAGGACGAAAACCAACAATCCAAATCAAAAGGAGTGCAATGTTGAACAAATGCAAAGTCTACTGCTGGGAACGAATGTCTGTCGAGAACTCGTCCCGTCGTCCGAAAGCCTATCGTACTCTGTCGAAAACTAAATGAGCGACTTCGAGATCGTGCGAATGAATAGATCTGCTGGAAGCGGAACAAGTGACTTCGAAGCGAGTGAACTTGGGGTGCTGGACGCGAAACGAGCGACTTCGAAACGAACGGACTGACTGCTATGTTCGAAATGGGTGGGAAGTGGTGCTGTAAAGGTGGATAGAACGTCTGGATGCCCCTCGCGGTGGGCTCCAAAATGATGTGCTATGCCGTGGGGAAAGACTAACCCAATCTATACTACTACGAAACCGTAATAGTACTTCGAAAGCGAAAGGCACTAGCAACTCTGAAAGGTTACGAGGGCTCCAGACTCTCCGCACCCACGGAAGTGTAATAGAATAGAACTAATAGAAAACGAATGCTATAGTAAAAGAGTGTGAGAATGAGGGCGTACTGTCCGTCTGAATTCGAGATCGCGAGGTCACTTCGACCTTTTGAGCGGTTCGACCGCAGATCCGACGCGAGATTTGACTAGGCTTCGCAGATAGTCGCAGGTAATCGCAGAGGGTCGCGGGTTCGCAGAGAGACGTAGGGGAACACAGGGGTCGCAGTCGCAGACTCGAACGCAGGCTCTCAGGTGGTGGTGGTACGCAGGTCAGATTCGCTGAGGTCGTTTGTACATGCTCTCGAACTATCTACCGGTATGTTTGATCCGCTCTCGTACGAAGCGCCCGAGGCTCTCCGGAGCGCCCGACACAACTACCTCCGCTCGACTTTTCGACCGTTCCTTCGACTCCTTCGAACGAGCGTCCGAAACCGCGAATTTGACGTGTTTTGTAATGCTGATCTCCGGGTCTCATCAGTTGCAACTGCGGATGACGGTGCTATTGCAGGCACTACTCCGCCCGCCCTTGATAAGCTGCCTCTTTGTGACCAAGCATCCCTGAGTTTGGTGGTGTGGACAATATTGTACGTTCTTTCTTAGTGTTAGATCAGGGTAGCACAAGGTATATAACATGTACGGTACTCATAAATATATCTCCATTACATTCAAATTATTGTCGTAATTGTGTGAACTCTAGTGCACTCGCTCGAATAGATGTGACGTACACGCTCAAACTGAGTGCAAGCACGCCCACCTTGAGCCAGTGTGAGCCATTCTCCACTTGTGCATTGCTTGAGGGAGCCTTTACCGTAGGGTCATCAACCCGCCATATGTAATTATTGGTAAAACAACCAAACCTTGTTCAAATCTGAGGGACGTGTATTGGTGAATGTAAGAGGGTCACACAATCACAGAGGACAATGAAGATGGCTCACAGTAGGCTTTTGACTGGGTTTCTGCTGAATATCTCTGTCAGGACTTGTCCGTAGAGCGCAAGCGCAGGCTTGGCGACATCTACTACTAGGTAGTGGACTGAGAGCGTGGCGCACAATATCCAATGCTCACATGCTCACATTCAGATCGTGATCCAGTGGCAGGCGGTGTTCAAGTCTATAGTAATTGCAGCAGGCATATACATTGCACGCATATCTAGAGCCTGACAAGTCATGGGTAGCCTTTTGTCCGACATCTGTCTAGACATTGACATGAAGCTTTACGCATACAAAACCTTTCCTCTGAGACGCCACTGTGACTCCTCGCTGGTGGCTTGGTAGAAGAGAAAGCTATTAACATTCTACTCCTTAATCCTACCATTTGGCCCGGGCAGATTATTGGATCAGTTACGCCCGTGGTGAATACTAACAGTACAGCTGAAATACTGTTCGACAAGTACATGTTACGCTCCGTGCTCGAACTCCGAAGTCCGGACTCCGGACCTCCGTACTCCGTACTTCGCAACCCCGACTCCGTTCCTACTTCGCATCTTCTTCCGCGTTCCGTACCCCCGCACCTTCTCCGTACTCCGTTACCTCCGTACCCCGTACTCCGTTCGCACTACGCACTTCGCACTTACCTGACCCCATGACTTTTATGTCTCAGATAACCCTCATGGTACGTACCTACATGAGGCTGTTGCTTACTGAGCTATCAGCTAGAACTTATCTCTTGGCACGTACTTCCGTATTTTGTTCTCTTCCTTCCTATCCCGTACATCTCTTATTGTTCTTGCCGGGTTTCCAACTACGTATNAAATACTGCGCTGGAATGTAGTAGCTACTCAGTTCGGAAATCTCGTTACTCTCATACCTGTTTAGTCCGAGTCCGACACTCAACCCCGACCTCCGANCCCAACTCCCTGCCCTCAGTTCGACCAACCTTCGTTCCCTTCCTATCTTCTCCTCCCGACTCTTCCGCCCTCAAGCCCGTACCCCGACTCCGACCCAAGTCCGTACTCCGAGTCCGCAAATAGAGGACCCTTGAGTCGGAACCCGTGCGTTACTAATAGTTTCGCGAAAGTCCTCACTTGTGCTAGTCCGACCTCCGGTCGTACCCCGACTCCGAACCCCGTCCTAGTCCGACCACCGGAGTTGAACTCCGGACAGCACGGTCCTAACAGGTTGATAGGGACCAGAGATGCGATCAATGAGCGGTGGCGAGGGCTTAGTCTTGCGACTAGCGGCCCATTCGTAGTGACGCTGCCTGAGTTGCTCAATTGCTTCCTGGCGCCTCTTCGCACGCTCTGGGTTGAAGGGTCGCAGTATGACAGTGGCTGGCGGAGCGTAAAGCCTGTGGCGGCGGAGGTTGGGCACCTTGTACTCCTTCAGGGGACGAAGGAGAATGCAATGGTACATCCCGAGTGGTTCCTCTTGGCAATGATCTTGCGGTCACGCGAGATTTTAGGCATGGCTAACAAAGAAAGGTTAACAGCTTGTCAGCTGGCCCTTGTCAGGACAAAAAGAGAGTAAAGGTGGTTGGGTCTTGAAGGTGGTGAAGGGCTTGAATCTCAGACACGGCACCACCCCGTGCTGCAAATGGGAAAAATCTGGGTGAGAGGGTGTTACACCCTGCTCTAATCTGTCCAGCCTGGTTACCCGTCCTCAAGTCCTAAGACTTTCATGGGAGGTACCGAAGTTCCCATTCCAGGCTGTTATCAAAAGGTCACAGATACCCCTTACACCTAGGGTCCGGCACAAAAGAAACAACCAAGTTATACAACCAGCTATACAGCCAATCATATAACAAGGTGTCCCCAAAGTGACTGAAGCTTGGCAGCGACAGCACTAGATCCCCCAGAACCCAATAAGTACTACTGCTTGGCAGCAATAGTACTGTAGCCCCCAGAACCCTCAAAGACTGAAGCTAAAATAAAACACCAACACAACCCTAATAGAAGAAAGCAGAAAATAAATGCAAGAGGCTTTGGCAAGCCTGGTGCAATAAAGCAGACTAATCCAAATATAACAGTAAGACTCAAACTGAAATACTCACTGGGTAGAAATAGAGGTGAGAATAGAAGGGTGAGGTAAAAGGCTTGTTAGGCCAGAGGTAGTTGAGCTTAGACAATAAGTGGATTAGTCTGAGGGGGGTAGCCCTCAGGCAGGTGGTATATATACATGCAGACCAGTCCCCCTGGGACTGGGGAAAGACCCCTAGTACTCTAGGTTACTAAGCTAATCACCTGACCAGTCTGAGTCATCCTGAGTAAGTGCTGAGTCATGTGCTGAGCATGCCCTTTGCCCAGCGAAGATCTGACCAATAGTGTACCCTACATTACTAGGCAAATATCCAGAACATTCCACCTAGGCCTAGAACTGGCTGGAGCAGGGTTCCAGCCATAGAACTGTCTAGAACTTATGAGATAACCCCCAAATAGGGAAAAGAGCGAAGAAAACAATGATAACTATTAATATCTGAGTGATAAGGGGATGTCCATTAAATAAGTGTCAAATAGGCACTAAATATGTCGAAATAATGGATATTCCCTGTAGATAAGCACCAGAAAGGTCCGGGAAATGTCCCAATTTGTGACAAGTTTAAGAGCCATGTTTGAAAGCATAATGAGCTCCTCCCTCTTAACCTTTCTTCAATACCACCATCTCCTCTGGCTATCCGCATACAACATGTCGTGGGACTTACACCTTCTGCGCTTTGCTCATCCCCCAAATGCTTAGGATCATTGGAATGGATGGTGATGGCAGTTCAACATTCCAGTATGTATTTATGTGCATATACATATGTGTCGCTTATTTGACTAAACATATTATTTACCAGTCATATCAATAACAAGCCATTTTCTATGCCCGTCTCTTATGGTAAGTAAACATTGATGTTAATGCATGCAGTGTCAACAAGTCTGATCCTCGAGTGCTATACCCCCTACCACAACAAATGGTCAAGGATTTGGTGGGCACCATCCATCCTCCACACATACATCCTCAGGCTGACACTTATCCATCTCCAGCAAGTACATTAGGGAGCTTATCGCCACCCAGAAAAAGGTATATGGATCTTAGGCCTCTAAATGCCCTGACAACATCCACCAAATCTTTCAGAGTCAGGAGATGTAGTCAGAACTAACAGAGATCTCAGATGTATTGTATTAGCTTGGAAGCATTCTGACTTAGTAAATTGATTAAAATCATGAGTTGTAGTTGTGGATTGCTGAGCATCTATGTCATATAACTGGAACAACCCATCTGAGGACTGCACAAAAGGAGAGGATTCCCGAAGCAGCAAAGAAAAAAAATGGACAATGTCAGAGTTAAACTCACCCTGGATATAGGCACAAAACAAAACAAATATATCCTGTCCTTTGTTGGACTTAGAAAATACGCACATTGCTTACTTAAATACACCATGGGTAGTTTGCAGAAAACAACAAGTGAACATGCATATGGGCTACAACTGGGATCTTGGATGATACCATTGCCAGAGCTATCAGATCACAGTGCTAATAGCCTACTCAATAGTGCTGTATTCAAGTAAGTGGCAATGTGTGGATACTCTAAGTCCAACAAAGGACAGGATATATTTGATTTGGTTTGTGCCTATATCCAGGCTGAGTTTAACTCTGACATTGTCCATTTTTTTCTTTGCTGCTTTGGGAATCCTCTCCTTTTACCTTGTTCTATTGTACTATGCCATTCCTGAGGACAAACTGTTGCATGATATCAATGCACACATTGGGCCAGGAAAGTTTCTATGACCTCTGACTAAATCTGGAACATCTGGCTAGTACTGTACAATACATCTGACATAAAATCTTAGATCTTAGGCTACTAAAACCCCTTCCACAGGGCACATAGGGACCTCAGATCCATATACCTTTTCCTGATGCAAGTTCTTTGGAATGAGCCCAGTTGTCCGCTCAAGGAACCCTAACATAGCCGCCTGGCCTTCAATGTAAGTCAACCTTCGTTCGGATGTGTTGTGCATCCAATGAGTTCATCTGTGTGCTTCACAGGACTATCTCTCTTTGAACTTTGGCTGGGCGGTCAATATCTGGGTCTCTGGTGTTCCCGGCAGGCATACCAACCCCACAGCCACAGTCAGACTGTGACTCCCTGTGGTGTTGGCGTACATCTTTGCGCAGCTCATGGGTAGGTGCTATTTGTATTGGGCTTTCTCACTGGCTACGTCATCAACCCCGCAGATAACATTGGTTCACTGTTGTTGACTGCCATACTATCACAGCTCCAGAAGTGCAATTTCTGCACTTCATCAGCAAAAATTCTCTAAGGCAATTATCTCTAGTTGTTACTAATTACCTGCCAACAGTCAATATTAGTTGATTAGTACTTAGTTACAATGTGGCATTACTCCGAGTTAGTTCAATTATCATTGCTAAATTGTGCATTAGTTCTAATTTAGAGCTAATTGTCCTGGGGAAGTTTTCCTGATGTTTTTGGGGCCTCAGATGGCGGTGTGATAGCACAAAGGGGAGGAGGAGGATTTTTGAGTCTGGGGTCACCAATGGGTGTGCCAAAGATGGGCATGGAACGTGTTCACGGCAACGCAGACACTCGTTGAATGGTGATTGTTAAGAAGTCACGAGGCTCAGGCGTGCGCAACACCATTATGCTGGTCGCACACCAAGGGACCTGTGGCTTGAGATGACAATTAATTAGGCAGGGCGAGTAGTGACAGTAGTACATACCAAAACAAATGTCATGTTTTTGCATGCTGAATGGGTGACAGAGAGCGTGTCAGACTCAGTGGTACCCTTGTTAAGCAGTTGTGGCTTGGGCTTCATCGCAGCGCCTCAAGATTTGCTCACCGCCATGGTGCTGGTGCTACCTGTGGGTGGCAAAACACCGGGCTCCTGCTTCACCTCCAGTTTGCAGACATAAGGTGGAATGTCAGTTGAGCGTATGCCGCGCTGCGCAACCCATTCGCAGACAACCTCAGCAGGCATGGGCAGAGCTGTGAAATGTACGTCAAAGAGTGGAAGTGGTGGAAAGGTTAGATGTCTACATATTGTGTGTGAAGCTGTGCTTGTCGTACCAATCAATGTATGGCATTTGCTTGTCGTACCAATCAACGTATGACATTTGCTTGTCGCCCACCTTGATGAGACATCTGTGGTGGCCCGCAGTGCAGCAGTTGCACTTCTGAAGCCCTTCATGAACAACACACGGCTGCACTTTGCAACATGTACACTGAAAAGGCTATCAGACGAGTGACATACCAGCAACAGGGACTAACTGTACAAGTTCAAGTGGTGTGCTCACCCCCTCAGGATGACTGACAGGGAGCTCACTGTGCACTTTATGCGCCTTCTTTGCTGACAGCTCAAAGTCAGTGTTGTTGTCGTCTTTGTCAATCACCACTGTGGGTGATTGCACACACTTCACCTTTCCAGCAGCCTTCTGGCTCTTCACCCGAGATGCATTTGTCTTAGCAGGTCCCTTCGCAGCTGCAGCCTTTTGTGGCACTTTCGCACACAAGCAGAGATTCTTCACTAGCAGCTCTGAGTCATCAGTGTTGTCATTGTCGACTTTCTGCACCGCCTGTCGCTTGGGGTTATCCTTGGATTTGCCTTGGAACGAATGGGAGATGGAGGCATCTTGAGCATCCTTGATTGGATAGCATGTTGTCTGGCAGCATGCTGTTCATGGAGAGTTGGGGCAATCAATAGAACCCCTCGTGGTAGAGGGGATGCTGCCATGGAGAACCGCCAGAAGAGTTGCCTTGCCACATGATGTCAGTAGTAAATGAGTGCGTTGCAGCAATGAGACGGTCAATCAATGCCTCGACTTCATCATTGGCACCCTCATTCCTTGTAATGGTGTCCTGTATACCTTAGTAGTCTGGGCTGCCAAGTTTTGAGGAGTTGCACTCACGATGCAGTCCAAGGCCTGATCTGCCACGACCTCAAAATTGACTGCCTCCTCTACTTCATCCTCCGGGAATGCCATCCAGATGGCCTCAAGGGAAGCGCAAGCACACTTCCGTTGGTTGAGGCACAGATCTACAGTAGTCGAGGTTTGGACAGATGCAGACATTGCAGGCTGGAGCAGAGGAGGATGGAAGGAACTGGAGTGAAGGGGTGGTGACGTGAGGCAGGGGCGACCATGGTCACGCAGATGAGGGCCTTATATAAGTATGGTGGCCGCCAGCAAGCGATGATGGTGATCTGCGTGTGCTACGGTTCTGAGCAAATTGGGCTGATGTCACATGCTCCCATCTACACGTGGCTGGTGCTGCCTCCTCCTCTGCACTTGTCCCACCAATTGCATTTGTGGGCTGACAAGATTGAGGGGTACAACAAGGTTCCATGCAGTGATGCGCAGACGTGCCACACCACCATCAGGAAAAACCTCACTTAACAATTAGCCTAAAATTATAATGATGTGCAACTTACCCTCAATGATGGCACTAACTGATGCTAATCCTGTACTACAAGTCATCCAGTCAGTAAACATGCTAATCATGTACTGTTAATACCCTTATGACAGCTAAAATCTGAGCTTGTAAAAGGAGCAGAGTTTAATCTGCATAGTACTTGTATTTCTTTGACAGCTTAGGCAAAATCATGAAGATAGCACTTCCTGTCACTCTTTAATACACATCAGAAAAAACTCCCCAGGACAATTAGCTCTAAATTCGAACTAATGTACAATTTAGCAATGATAATCAAACTAACTCAGAGTAATGCCATCTAACGCACAATTCTGTTACTAATTGGCAACTAAGTTTCTGTTATGTGTATTGTGCATGTATGCCACTGTATGATACATCATATATCTATATATTGACTAGCCTACACCATTAGTACCTGTACCAAAGGGAGTATATATGACAGTACAACTGAAGTTTTAGAGACAATTAATGATCAGTGGTAATGTATGAGGTTGCTCTCTTGATATGGAGTATAACATAGTATATAGTCTGAGTTTACCTGTATTAATAGGTTCATGTCATAAGAAGCCATTTGCTGCAAAGAGAAGAATGTGAACATATAGTGTTTACTCTTGAGGAGGCACACACTTACAAGCCTAAGCTCAGTATGGTAGGGGTGGGCAGCTACATATATAGCAGTGCCTCACAGTTATGACAATAGTCTTGTGGTGCAGTGGTAAGTTGTGGCAGCTTGTGAAGCCATGAACAGTGTGAGGCTGTGGGTTTAAATCCTGCTAATGGCAAAAAGTTTAAAAAAAAAAAAACAAAAATGGTGGTGATCCCTTTTTGGCACTGTGCCATTCTGCATTATGTGGATGGATATAGATTTACTGTATAATTGGGCTAAACATCAACCCAATGCATCTATTTACATGCACTGGCACCTCAATAGTGGCTTTGGATATTGTCAACTAATTGTGCACTGATATGAGGTAAGAGCACTAATCAAATGACCACATTGTAAATAAGTACTAATCAACTAATATTGACTATTGGTGGGTAATTAGTAACAATTAGAGATAATTGCCTTGGGGATTGTTTGCTGATGCACGCACAAATGCACCGTTATTCGCTTCTTTCCCGCACGCTCACCCGTCTCAACCTCATTTCTCACACACATGTTCACCATGCTATTCACCATTCTCTGTGCCATACTCTATGATTTTCACAGTTTCATCCTGACCAAATATATTATGTGAAAACACGTCAGGTTAGTATGGCACACTTGGTCACATTGAAGTCATGTGCCAAATGAAACATTTATGTTCATCCATTGCCTCACGCAGATTGTCAGCATTGCTACATTGCAGACACATTTTCAATAACATTATCGTGAAATGTACTCCAAAACATAGACACCATTTTGCCAGAGACTACGATGTGGTCACAATGTGACAACGTGTTTCACACGGCGAGGCCACCGGTGTCATGCGGAGGCTCTTCTCATTGCTCACTTCACTATTTCACCCTCAGAAAAAAGGGCTGTGTAGCCAAGAAGGTCAGGAATGCACCGATGAAGTCCCAAAGCTCATAAGTTGAATGAGGAAAGAAATAGTTCAGTAAGGAGCAAAAAGTTGCACTTCCGGTGCTGTGATAGTACTTGGGATCCGATCGGACAGGTCATTCAGTAGAAATACGATCAATGTGTATCCCGCTCACTGTGTTAACTTTTTACATATATCATGAATTTTGCAATTTACTCACAGGTTACCACAATAAATATGAATCAAGTCACAGGCAGCATATGAGGGTCGTGCCTACAATGAGCTGCCAGGATATGCATGGGTTGGCCCAGAGTTTTGTAGAGGCCTGTAGTCGGCCGCGCAGTGTTATGTATGGTGCCCGCGTTCAATGCCCGAGCTTCTGCAGCACTCTGCATAACACTAGGCGCGCATATGCAGGGTCCGACGATGTGTGTCAGCGCTCGGCCCGGTGCTATTAGATCCCATGGGCTGGCTACAGCACTAAGCCGTGCTCGGCCGGTTATGTAGATGGCTACCAGTGCTACATAGCTTTACAGCAGTATAGAGATCATGTTGGTACTTTGCTGTGGAACCCCCCGAAGATACTACCTGTGACTGTAGAGGCCGACCGAAGCATCGGCCGGGCGGCGACGACGAGAGNAAAATTTGCTTGGAAAAAGGATGTGGATGGCGGGAGAAGAAGCGCCGGAGGGACCGGAGGCCGGCGGTGGGGCGGGAGGGGGCGGGGTGAGACGGCGGACGGAGGGCGAGAGCCAATGGGAAGAGACGTCGGTACGGCGGCGCGCGTGAATTTAATTTTACGGGAAAAGCCGTCGACAACTCCGCCTCAGCCACCGCGCAGACCGGCGCAGCGTGCAGACCACACCCAAAGTAAGCATCTCTTTCTCTNCCTTCGTCTCTCCTTTKGCSTCTGCYRWCGYCGCCCTCGTCGTCGCTGTCGTCGCTGCCGCTCGCACCGCCGCCGACTGTCGCAAGTTGCGCCGCTCTCGTACTGTATGCACTCCTAACCCACCCGCCCAATCCTTCCTCTCCGTGCATTCTTTCCTCTCGCTTATCGTCCCGCTCGACCGGCTAGTCTTAATTCTTCACGTTGCCTGACTGCGTTTGCCTCCAAGTCTGCATCTGCGACCGCACCTGAGCCATGTCTCACCCGGCCCAGCCCATGCCCTCCGCGGGTCGCCCAGTCGGACCCTCCTCTGCTCGCGATCGCCCAAACGAGCAGCGCGACTTCCCCGACCTCTCTGCCACCGTCAGACCCAACCCGGCGCCCATATCAACCCAGGCGAATCCCCTCTTTCGCAACGCCGTCTCCCTCCCTTCCTCCCCGACTCTCCGTGAAAAGTTTATGCACACCTCGTCCAGAGTCGTCCGCGTACGTCCACCCCATTCTGTCTTTTTTTATCTCCCCTCGCGTCATGCTTACTTGCTCCTTGTGCGATCCGCGCAGCTCGTAGACGTTCGTTCGACGCCTACCAATCTTCTTTGGAACCTGTTCACCCACGCGTGCAGCCAGGCAAGGCTTTGCCCCTTCCCTTTCTCCCTTTGCAGCTTGCTCATTTCCGTTTCAGAACAAAATCACGCCTCCGACGCCCATGTTGGCTCCTTCGGACTCGACGAACACGCCTTCGGGTGGGATCTGGGCCGTCTTCTCGTCCCACGAAGACGTACGTTCTTCTGCCTCGCCTCCTCCGCTTCTCTCCTTCTCAACTTTCTTCTCCCCTATATCAGGCACGCGCTGCCTTGAACCTCGGCTGTGATATCTTCTCCGTCTCCCCGGCTCTTGAGAGCGATCTCGCCTCCCTTCCCGCCCTTAAGCGCCTCAACCTCGACCAGATGGTACGCGTCCATATTTCTCTCTCTTAATTCTACGGCTTGCTTATATCGCCTCCAGGAGCGCGACGTGCCCCCGCGTTACACCAACACGTACCTTCCGCCGCTCACGATCCCGGACATGTCCCCTACGCGCGACATTTACAACACCGGTGGCCTTCGCCCGTCCTTTCACTCGCGTCCCAGTGGACACAACGCGCTGAACGAGCCAATGATCAACGCGGCACCGGGATACACGATCTCCAGCAACCCGCCGAACCCGAAGACGAGCTTCCGTGCGGGAGACTGGATGTGAGTCATCGTCCTAATCGCGTCGAATCCGACGCGTTCTGACGCGTCTTTTGCCAGGTGTTCTGCTCCCAATTGTAGTGCGCACAACTTCCAGTACGTGTCTTCCTTCTCTTTCCACATCGGCATATGTCTCACCTGTCTATGTTAGACGCAACATTGCTTGCATCGTGTGTGGCCGGCCTCGTTCCGGCGGTGTGCCTCCGCTCTCTGCAGACCAAGCTCACCCGCCGAACTACCCGCTTGCCAACCCGTCCCCTCGGTTTGCCAGCCGCTACAACGGAACGCAGAGCGCGCCTCAGACTCCGCTCACGACTACTCCTCCCAGTGGGTTCCCCTTCCTCGGCCCGCCCAACAGCGCTGGCCTAGGTGGTATGCCGCCACATGTGCCGACGCCGTCGAAGGCTCCGCCACCTCAATACCCGCCGCTCACGCCGTCTGGGCGGGCGCTGGCGATCGGTGGTCGAGTACGCAACATCTCGCGGGACCCGCTCTCGCCGTGCGTGATGTACTGGCCGGACAACGAGCCTCTGCCGGAGCCGTGCCAAATCCGGCCGATCGACTCTGCGCTGATGACGGTGAGCGTCGTGGTTGTGCTTCTATTTGCGAGCAGGGGACTTACGTGGAAGGTGACAGTACCCGCCGATCATCAACACGGGCAACAAGGGCGCGGCAGAGAAGCAGCCAGGCGACTGGATCTGCGGAAAGTGCAACTACCATAACTGGCGGCGGCGCAAAGTCTGCCAAACATGCTTTCCTTGTGCGTCCTGTCTTTCATTTATCCCCTTTTCGCATTCATTCACTCTCCGCCCACAGACGCAGAAGGAAACGGCGACTCCATCTCAGCAGCCGTCCAGGCTGAGCGCATCGCTCTCCTCGCCAACGTCCTCGCAACACAGTTCAGCGCTGTCGACCTCAACCAGCCCACCCCGTCGCAACCTGCGTCTCAGCTACAGCCTCCCAACAGTGCCCCGCCCTTCCAGGTCCGCACCAACTTCAACGGCACCGCGGGTGGCTACGTCCGGGACAGCAGCCGTGACTCCTCGCCCTCCTCCGAGCACTTCCCGCTCCTCTCCCCGCTCGCCTTCCCCGAGCACGAAAAAGACGCTTTGCCCATCTACCAGACCTCTGGCCCTCGTGGTCCAGTCTCCCAGCAGCGCGGCAGCATCTCCAACGGCCAKGGCCAACAACGTGTCCAGRTTCCTTTCACCAACGGACAAGGACCCCTCCGCACGTCGAGCCCGCAAGCATCGCACACCCTCCTGCCGTCTTTCTTGCAGGACATCGTCCACTCGCCGTCGCTCTCTCCCTCTTCGGCATCGTCGTCGTCCGCTGACCTCTCGTTCGACGATTCGTCCGAAGACGTGCATTACGCCTCTTCGAGCACCTCCGTGCACTCGCACTCGCAGCCCCAGCCCCGCGCCCACGCTTCCGCTGGCGGCCACCAGCACCAGCAGCAGGGGCTCTACGGAGTGAGCGCCCACAACGCGAGCACCTCTTCTTTCAGCTCGCTCACCGGTGGCCGCGGCAACGGCAACGCAAACGCGAGCGCGAACTCCATCTGGCGCTTCGACGGCGAAGAGACCAAGTCGCTCAGCTCGCCCTCCCACTCCCACTCCGGTCCCGCGAGCACGGGYCCGACTCCAGTNCCCYAACCCGCGCTACGGCCGCCCGCAGGCTCAGTCCCCGCGCCAGGCGGCGGACACCGCTGCTTCCAACGCGTCGGGCCGCAGGAGCTTCGACAGCCTCGGCAGCAGCCCCCGCGCGAGCGATGCGACGCCCAAAAGTACAAACGACTTCTGGCAAGTCCGGTACAACTAATCGACTAAGTCTCCCCTAATCTGGAACGGTACGTGCCCCCTCGTGTTCGTCCCGTCTGTGCCTCGCTCACTCGCACACGCAGTGTAGGAAAACCCCCCAAGTCATCCCAACCCTAATGTATTGCGCGGACGCCGAACTGTTGTTGTGCACTGACCCTGTGAACCGAACTGTATCTACTTTCTTGTCTCTCGGCCCCGGACCTTCCCCCACGCCTCMCCAGGACCTCTCYCACCCGCTCCCCCACCTTCCTTTCTCGCGACCTTCGTTTGCCCCCTCCCGTCTCGCCCTCCCGGTCCCTCGACCGCATGCGCACGCGTGCATGCGTGCACGATCCTCACGCCCGTCCTCGACCCACGCCTGCTGTACATATCTCACCCAGGACGATCACGACGACGACACCCGACATGACGACTCTCTGCACGCGGCGGCCGACACGGACGGCGGCCACGGTCGATTGGGAGAAGGAGAGGTGGGAAGACGACGCCGCCGCACGCTGTATCAATTGCACAAACGAACGAACGAACGGAGCCCGGTATTGGTATCCCCTACGTGTACTACCCTAAAACTGTTGCCCTTGCTCCCCCCATCTACATCTAGTCGTATGCCCTTCTGTAGTAGACCTGCTTGCTGCTTGCTGCATCTCTGTTTCCGCCGACGGAGGATGGAATAAAATATGGCGCTGCATAACGTGCTTCCTATTTATCTATATATCACTGCTCACCCCGATCTCTGGCGCGATGGGAGTTCTCCCTCTCAAGACGAGATGAGATGCAAATCACGAAAAACACAAGGTATGAGCGGGATGGTGCCTGTATTTCCAAGCAAGCAAGATAATGGAACACTAAATCTACAACGACATGACAACATCTCGCATCCAAACTTCGATCCTATCCTCCCTTCCCTTCTCTCCTCAGCCCTCACGCCGACGGCTTCGCCAGCCCATTCTGAAGGACCCTCTCGCGGCGCTTCCCCACCGCCTCGTTCAGCTCGTCGAGCATCTTCACCGTCGTCTCCCAGTCCACRCACGCGTCCGTRATSGACACGCCGTGCTTGAGCGCGGCAGGGCCCTCGGGGGGGCACGTCCTGCCTGCCCGCGTTGATGTGGGACTCGATCATGACGCCCGTGATCGCGCGCTCGCCCGCGGCGAGCTGCGCGCAGACGTCTGCGAGCACCTTGGGCTGGTTCATGTGGTTCTTTTGCGAGTTGCCGTCTGCGCGCCGCGCGTGTCAGCACCTAGGCCTAAACACCGAGAGAGTAGAGTCGGGACACGTACGAGAGCAGTCGATCATGATCGACGGGTGG
The DNA here is from genome assembly GCA_029747595.1 of Trametes cubensis. NCBI lineage: Eukaryota > Fungi > Basidiomycota > Agaricomycetes > Polyporales > Polyporaceae > Trametes > Trametes cubensis. The sequence goes on from JAPEVG010000336.1 coordinate 18,870, forward strand.
TGCTGTGGGCGGGCCTTTTCGATGGCAGAGGCCGCAGCCCTGACGTGCTCAGCGGAGTAGTTCGGGCCCTTAGTACCACCGCGGAGGATAACGTGCACGTCCTAACCAACGACCCGCGCTCCGTCAGAGTCTGCATCCCAAATCAGGCCAATGCACTAACCTGGTTACCGCGCGTCTTGACGATCGCCGCGAGGCCCTGCTCCGTGACACCCATGAACGCGTGCGGGTTCGACGCCGAGCGCATGGCGTCGACGGCAACGGTCATCTATATACACATGCACGTTCAGCTGACAACCCGCAAACCAAGTGCGAAGCGTCCACCCACCGAGCCGTCCGTGCCGTTTTTGAAGCCAATAGGGAAGGAGACGCCGCTCGCGAGCTCGCGGTGGAGCTGGGACTCGGTCGTGCGCGCGCCGATGGCGCCCCAGGAGATGAGGTCGGCGATGTACTGGGGAGAGATGGTATCGAGGAGCTCTGAGCCGACGGGGACGCCCATGGCGGTGAGGTCGCAGAGGAGCTGGCGGGCGAGGCGGAGGCCCTTGTTGATCTTGAAGGAGCCGTCGATGTCGGGGTCGTTGATGAGGCCCTTCCAGCCAACGGTCGTCCGGGGTTTCTGTGCACGATCGGTCACCACCGGATACACATAGAAGTCAATGTAGGAGGAGGAATTACCTCGCTAGAGAGGCACGAGTCAGTGATCGTCGAAGCGAATGCGAAGAAAGGGAATAGACGTACAAGTAGGCGCGCATGACAATAAGGAGGTTGTTCCACTCTGGGATCTTCTGCTTGAGGAGGTTGGCATACTCGATGGCTTGTGCGGTAGAGTGGATGGAGCAAGGGCCGACGACGACGAGAACGCGGTCGTCCTTTCCGGCTAGGATTCGTGCGGCGGAGAAGCGAGCGGAGGCGATGGTGTGGAGGGACTCGGGGGAGGAGAYGATTTCATGTCTAAGGAGGGCAGGCTGGACGAGGGGATCGTACTAGATGCGGATAAGGGCAAGCGCACAAGAGATCAGGGCGTGTGTGAGCAAAAGCGGGGAGGAGATAAGATGCGGAGGAGGAAGATAGGGAAAGGAAAGAGACGCACGCCGATGACGCGACGATCCTGGATGTACATCTGCATCTTCTGGTCGTCCTCTGGGACGGGGGTCATGTCAGTGCCGTTCTGCTTTGCGTACATGTCGTGGTCGGGAAGAGCTGCGTATGGAGGAGAGAAGGGGTGAGCNGGGGGAAAGAGCGAGGAGCGGGGGAGAGAGCGTACGGAATCTGAAGGGAGATATACCCGTGGATGAAGCCATGGCGTTGGAAGCAGAGAGGGAACGAAGAGAGAGAGGATGGTAGGGAAGACGAGTGTTGCACACAGAGCACAGAGTAAGTACAGCGTCCGCCTATGACTCCTCTGCCATAATATTTTCTGCATCTCTTGGCACAGCCACACCCCTTGCGATCGCCTCCATCTCGATCGTACGCCTGCCCCTCCTCCCAATCCAATCCAATCGCTTCACCCGCTTTATCGTCCAGAGTGCAGACGAGCAACGCCAACGCAGCTTCCCGTGAATGCATATGTTTAATCTCACACTATCGCCTTTCCTTGTCAGACAAGCACCTACTGGCTGGATCCATGCCCACGCCCGCTTCCCCTACTTCTCCATCTTCCCCTCTGTACAGTGAGAGTTTCAGACGTGGCATCTTCCGAGCCCTTTCCCTATCCTCTGGTCGTTCTCTCCATGCGAACAGAATGAGCACATTCACTATCCAACATACGCCTGCTCCTCGAACCGGCATCCCGGGCCGCGTCGGCTAGATCTCACTGCGGCGGATGAAACGGCTACTCAACAACTCTAACACAACTCAATCTAGTCTCACTACGTACCTCAACGTTCAACACTTACGTACCTCGTGCATTCAAAATATGGCTAGCCCAACCACACGCATTTCTCTAGCACCCACTCCAGGCTTTTGCATAAAATCGTCCTCCCTAAACCAAGTCTCACTCTCTCTTCCCGCTCCCTCCGCCCAAAATGCCTCTTCCTCCGTCCCCGCTCCCTTCACGATCCCCGCCAACCTCAAGGTGTTCATCAACATCGCCTGGGACAAGCACGTTCCTCCCCCGCCAGACGCCAGCGAGGCCGCCATCGAGCGCGCCATAGCCGGCGACGTCGCCCTCGATCCCTCCGCCTCCGATCCCGCAGACTGGTTCGTCCCCGTCATCGTCTCCGAACCTCGTCAGGACAAGGACAAAGGTTCGCTTTCCCCCTCTTCTGCTCGCCTGCAAGTGCTGATCCCATCCCTCCGTCTTCTCAGCCGGGAAGCCTTCCGTCGTCTTTGACTGCATCTTCAACTCCTCTCTCAAATCCCGCTCCCTCCGCTCTCCCGAATTCAAGACATTCCTCATCGGTACGCCTCACGCTCCTTCTCACATTCCTCACCCAAGCTCATCAAGCCTCTCTCGCAATCTGACCTCTCTCACCTTCCCGCCTACCGCGATCCCCATCCCCTCACGCCCGTGCCTTCCCCTCCTCTCCCCCACGCCCACGCCCATGCGTTCCGCCGCTTACGCCTCCCCACGCGCCCACGCACGCACGCGTTCCCAGAACTCGCCTTCCAGCGCATCGAAGCCCAGTGGGGGCTCCAGCTCTCCCGCCAGATTGGCACCCCCAACATCGCTTCCAAGGGCAAGCTTNCCCCCGCGATCCGTCCTCGTNCCCCACCGCCCTTCTCTCTCCCGCCTTATCTCCCTCCTCCTCGTCATCGGCCGCCGCCGCCACTACCGTTGAGTCAAGCGCTACAGCCGCCGCTCTCACTCTCAACCCTACCGATGGCACCCAGAGCAGCGCGCCTAAGAAACCGCTTATCGAGGAGCTCGGCGATGTATCGACGCCCGCACACACGGCTTCCATGCCGAATGCTCCGAAAAGCATCCTAAAGAACAGCGCGTCGCCCTCTTCGCCCGCGCCAAGCGTACCCGATCTCAGCTGGTCGAAAACGGACGACGGCCGGCTGCGTATCGTACTATCCGTTCCTCAGCTTGTACGTCACTCCTTCCTTCTACTAGCCGGCCACCAGCTCATACCAACCTCATTTCCTACCGCTCCTCCCACGCAGACACGCGAATCCATCCCACACACCACTCTCGACCTCGAACCGCGCCGCCTCATCTTCWCCACCCCTCCCCCACCTCCCTCACCATCGAACTCAACACCGCATTACGCGCTCGACCTCGACCTCTCCCTGCCCGACAGCCAGATCACCAAGGTCTTCGCGTCCTCCCCCGCTCCCTCCGCAGAGCAGAGCGCGCAACAGGCACTCCTGCTGAAGCGCGAGCGGCCACTGGACGTTGATGGTGCACGGGCCGAGTGGCGCGTTGCAGAGGGCCTGCTGGTGCTGTATGCGTAGCTCGTGTACGCAGCTTGAAAGTAGTTGTACGATGGATGTGCTCCGAGGCACGAGAATTCGAAGCGTGCCTGTGATCTGACGTGGCTCTAAGTTACAATAGCCTTGATTATGCTCAGCACTATAGTCCGTCGTCGGACAATCATCTTTCTGCAGGGCGCATGCGCTCGTCTCGAATTTCCAGCTACACGCAAAGAATGACAAGCAGCTGGACAGCAACATCCAAGTCTCCGTTTATAATGAACATACATACTCGGCATATCTATTTACGCTGCGAGACAATCTGCGTCTAATGTTGTATGAGGTTGTATGCCGTAGAACCCAAGGTACAGAAAGAAGTCCACGAGTTTGCAAATCGTGCACCGCCACCGAAGGGCCTCCGCGTCAGGAATCATGAGTTCACCCTTCTAGACTCCAGGCGTTAGAACGCTAGGTCTTCGGCGTAGTACATCCAACTACAAGATTTGCCGCGAATCACATTTCCGTCGCTCTCGCCATGTGCCGAGATTCAAATCGCCAGGACGTTCAGCAAGAAATCAAAGTCATTTACAGCAGCAAACATACTCGGTACATGTCACGAAACGGTCCGTAAAGCGCACATCCAGAACGACACGCACATCACCTGATGTATCTCAGCCACCAGGCTTGCCCAGCAACGCATACCCGCTCCCCTGCGGCCCAAAGCGCTATCAAATATCGACCACCCATACGTCAGCACACACCCACATTAACGCACGCCAACAAAGCCCACACTCACCTTGCCATAGCACCGATGACAAAACGGATCTCCCTCCTTCTCCGCCAAGCGTCCACTATCCAGCGTATGCCCGCACTCCGTGCACCTCAAGCACGCCTTATGCCACGTCTTCCCCACCGCCTTGACCTGCTCCGCAAAGTAGACCGCCTGGCCGCACCGCCCGCACCGCGGCGTGCCGCCTCCCCACTGCCGCCCGGGGGTGCCCGTCTTGGTCGGGGAGAGCGGCGGGCCCCCGCCGAGGGCGGCGCCGTACCGGGTGCCGGTCATCGAAGGGGCGAGCGGGAGGGGTATCGTGCGCCTGCCACGGTCGTCATTCTTCTCCCCACCGTTACTCTCTAGCGCAGACTGCTGCTGGGCAGAGGCGCCAGCGCTCGGGGCGAGCGGAATAGTGCGAGGCAACCCGCCCGCGCTACGGCCGACATGAGTGGGGGTGACCGGCAGTGGCGGCAGCGTGGCTCCACTTCCATTCGTCCCAATAGCATCGTTCGTMTCATCGCCCYCTTCCTTGACRTCCCGCAAGCTCTGCATCTGCTCCGTCGCCTGCAGGAGGGACGTCGGGCGSGACCGCTGCTCCCTGCCCGGGCTCARCGTWCGTGTCGGCTTGAGCAGYGTCGGCGGGGGCGAYGCRCCCCTGTCCAATGCCCCGCCTCCGGTAGCGTGCCTKCGGATAGGAAGAGGTGGGGCGGTGCCACCGTTGCTCGTAATCGTCCTACCACCACYATTARACGCGTCGGTGCCGTTGCCGTTGGATGTGGCGCGAGATGTGATAGCGGGTGGRGAAGCAGCGCGRTTGACGCCGAGGTTGAGGCTGGTGCGGACGGGAGAGGAGGGGGGAGAATGGAGGAGGTCGTCGCGATGGGGGAGGTTGGCGTGTCGGAGGTCGCGGGTGCCAAAGAGCTTGACGTGACAATTCTTGCTGCGGAGGTCAATGTGGCGAGCGGTAGAGAAGAGACGAACGTGTTAGGCGTACCAGTAGGGCTGCAGGTTCGAGAGGTTGAGTAGGTCAAGACAGGATATATGTGTGCGGCTCACCTCCTCCTCATGTTCTACTAAGCTGAACGAATCGAGGCGTTTGCCACAGGACTTGCAGGCGAGACAGGGCTAAAGTGCACGGTTCAGAAGTGTGCAACACGACCGCACACGCAAAGGCTTGCCTTGTGGTACAACTAGGAGTGTATTAGCGCGGGATATGGGGGCGTTTAGAGATGGCACTCGTACCTTGCGTCCTGGGCCCATGATCTAAGCGAGGCGCGGTGAGTGATGGGGTGGGTGTGGGGACTGTGCGGGGACCCGTACCTGCTCTGCGGCGTAGACGGCCTTTGCACATCGTGGACATATGGGAGTGCCTCCAAAGGGATGCATGGCGGTGAATGGAGAGCTCCTACTATTGCTGCTACCGGAGAGTAACCAGAGGACAGGTTGGGCGCTGCGGGCCGGCCGGAGCGGAGAGGAGGATGNCCTCCATTTGGCAGCCGGGCGGTCGGGGATGTCCGGATAAAGTCCCACGAGTGATTCGGAGATCGAAAATTGATGAGGGCGCCAATTTTCGCGTGGATTTGAATCTTTCGCTTTCATCGCCGCCTCTTCCTCTCTCTCCTCTCTCCTCATCTCTTCCTCCTCCTCTCTCTCTCGAGCCTAGACTATCCCCCTCTTCTCTCTCTCTCCTTCTCCACCCCTCTCTGCCAACCATGTCCGACGACGAGCAGCACAACCACAACTTCGAGCAGGTCCGTACCACTCTTCCTCTCGCGTGCAGATCCAGGTCCTGATCAGCCCCTCCCTCCGTCCCGCAAAAAACAGGCCTCCGCCGGTGCCTCGCTCACCTACCCCATGCAATGCTCGGCCCTTCGCAAGAACGGTCACGTCGTCATCAAGGGTGAGCCTCGCCCTGTCTTCTCCCCCGTGCAAAACCAAGGAGGCACTGACGCCCGTCCGCTGCGGCACCTCAGGCCGCCCTTGCAAGATCGTTGAGATGTCCACCTCCAAGACGGGCAAGCACGGTCACGCCAAGGTCCACTTGGTTGGCATCGATGTACGTCCCCCCCTCTCCTCCATTTCCCGCCTCCTTAAAACTCATTCTCTCCGTTAGATCTTCACCGGCAAAAAACTGGTTAGTCCCAATCGCCAACAGGCGCTGATTAGATCCCGATCTCATGCCATTTTACATTTTACAGGAGGATATCTCCCCCTCCACCCACAACGTCGATGTCCCCAACGTCTTCCGTAACGAATACCAGCTCGTGCGTCGTTTGTCCTACAGAGCTCACTTGTTCGAATCGTTCTGATTGGCTCCCACACCGTTAGGTCAACATTGACGATGGCTTCCTTAACCTCATGACTCAGGACGGTACCCCCAAGGACGACGTCAAGCTCCCCGAGGGCGACATGGGCAAGCAGATCCAGGCTGACTTCGATGAGGGCAAGGATCTCCTTGTCACCATTGTCTCCGCCATGGGTGAGGAGCAGGCGATCTCCTTCAAGGAGGCTCCCAAGGGCTCGTCTTAAAGGCTTCCTTCCTTCACGTACGTACCCCAAGTCCGATTGAAAGCTTTACGTCCGACTCACACGCTCGCTTACGGCAGACCCTGTACCTCTTTTCGGTCCTCTTGCTGTTGTTGTGTTTTGACACGCCCACCGTTGTTCAGTTAAGCATCAGTATCCAGTAGCAGTACTTTTCATCTGTCACCATTGTGCATGTACCACCCCACCACGCCTCTGCACACCTTGTATCACCTCTTCCCGTGTGTGTCTTACAATGGAATGCCGCACATGGTCCATCCCACCACTAGGATCATCCTCATCGATATCTGCCTGTATGACGTCCGTGTGTGTGTGTATGCTTTGGCGCCGTGCCCACCTAGAAAGTTCGCCATCCAATCCGAGCGGTCTCATTCCGTCTACACTACACCATACATTCTCCACCCATCCGCAAGTACAGGAAAGCTGATCGTGCTACAACACAACAATCCGGGCCCAGCCCAGGGGAACGCTCAAGGTGCTTCCAGTCTCCTTTCACATGGTGTTGACGACCGTGATCAACCCGGCGCCCAGGACAGTGGCGGCCATGACGCTGACGACGGTGCCAAAGGTGTTGAGGCCCTGGCCGAACGGGCCGTCCCAGTCCGCGGGCAGCGCGAGCGTAATGAAGTCGTGGCCGACGTCGACCTTGCTCACATTGGTGCACGCAGTGGCGTACGCTGTGATTCCCCACCAGAGCGCCGTCAGTYGCCGYACGRACAGCGTTGYGAGAGYAACGCCCTSAACATGTCAGACGTACCTGTCAGGGCAGGCGCCGAACCGGCGAGGGGGTCCTCGGGACGCCGGTTGACGTGGATGAGGTCGGTGAACATGCACTGTTGGCAGCTGTGGATTGCACCGGTAGCCGCAGGACCGCACAAGCACGCGTCGTTGTCGTCGCCGCATTGCTGCATGAGAATGAGCCGTGAGCATCTCGGTAGCGCCCATACACAAAGCGGAGCGCGCGGGGCGTACCTGGACGATGGCTGTCGCATTGCTGCAAGTCGACTGGCACTGTGTACAGAGTAAGCAAAAAGCTATAGATTATGTAGGACAAGGAATGCGGCGTACGGTAGCGTCGGTAAAGACAGGATCGTTCACTTGCAAGAACCGGGAGGCGGTGATGTTGCCAAGGCCGGGGATGGTGATGTTGATCCTCGCAAACACTGCAGGTGTATTCGTTTGAGCAACCCAGGCCTCGGTGCACAGAACAAAGGCCCTGCAGGTGCGACTGCTTGCTAGACGGATATGTAAGCTCACCTTGGCTGGCGAAGAGGGCAAGGAAAGCGGCGAGGATGAAAGGACGCATGTTGTTACGACTGGACAGGAACGTTGAAGAAGCAAATAGCAAGAGAGCGACAGACAAGCGAGAGAAAGCAAGCTAGTCAGAGAACGCAGAAAGGAGGCCTGCCAGAGGCTGAGTGAAGAGGAAGGAGGATAGAGCGTGGAGAAGATGGCGGAGCGGAGACAAGGCTGAAGAGGGAGCCAGGCGCTGGACCGAGGGAGTCGAGTGTCGCGCGTCTGCTGTCAGTGCCATAGCAATCCGTCGGCATCACTTCATCAATCTCTCCTTCCTCCACATCCCAATCCTCCCCGACTTCCCCGGCCCAGCCTGGCACTCAATTCCGAATATGCTGCATATTCCTGGCCAGCGTATGCAATGCGCTGTATTACACCACTCACACGCTCTTGCCTGCAAATCGGCTGTACCTGGTTAGCAATGCACCACTACGGCGCATTGCATCTGCATATGCCTGAGAACCAAGGCCGGAAACACGATGCAGGCTGTGAGCCCAAGCCCATCAGTATAGAAACCGATTCGATGCCTATCGGCATCACAGGCACGTCCCAATCGTGTATCCTGGGTTGTGGGCTACAGCCTCGTATCAAGCTGCAAGGCCCGCTACAATTACAACATTCAGGCCTCTGAAAGGTTTTCACACACAATCCCTTCAGCGACATACCAGCTCGTGCTTTTCATGCGCTATCCGCACTCAGCTATAGCTTATGCCAGTTCAACCGGGCTAGTCTCACCGTGCGCTTACGCCACAGTCATCTCTGTACATCCTGACAATGATCAACAGAACCAACACGATGTTGACAACGTACAAAGTCCTCGAGATGGCCGTTCGTACGTTACTTGCACTTGCAATAGGAGTGCTATTTACAAGATGTATGAGGATGTACGCATCCAGTTGTGGGGATAGAGTTCACACATCGACAAACAAGTGCAAACACGAAGTCTGGTAGATTCGAACTTCGCTCCCAATAGTCCAACTTGAACTCGCTGATGATCATGTTGACCTAAACTTCTGTATAGGCTCCACACTTCCTGTCAGTAGCGCGAGCGCTCCTCAGATTCGAGACAAACTCTTAGAGATCTCCGCAATGTTTACAGAAACGCCTCCACCGTGACTGTACCGGTGATGTTACCCAGCAACATGGATCTACTTCCCGAGGGGTTCTCACCACAACGCCTCTTCCAGTATAGCGAAAGAACAGAAAGCTTTGTTGCGCATACTGGTCGGACGTGCCAGCATCTCCGTAGGAAACCCTCGATTACTGGTAAATGAGACCCTCAACAACACCAAACACACATCTATATGATTTCAGCTCGAGAGCTACCCAGGCGAGCTCCGTGAGCTGCAGGCTGCAGGTCATGACATCCCCGGTCCTCCTTCTCGCCGAGCTTCTGTACCTCCGGCCACGTAGGCTTCCGCACTCCGAATGACGGGCAAGTCAACGTTTGTTTCCTCGACGAGCACCGTAGTTTGGACCGCCACTGCGTTCCCACCACCCTCGCCCTCGCTACCCTCCTGCGCAGCAAGCTCCCTCTCAGCAGCAGCTCTTCGTTCTTCAGCCATTCTACGACGTTTCAAGAGCCGTCTCTTCTTAGAGTGCTGCTTGGCGTGGTACTTTGCCTTCGACATTTTACTCGTATTGATCGGGAGTGCGTCGCCCCGACACGCTGTCTGTGAGACTCTCCGTCAGATGTGACTCTTAGGGCATTGGATATACTACGTACCGAGCTGTGTGCCGCGACAGGCCGGTTGTGGAGTGCTGGAAACAGATGGGAGGTGAGCATGGTGGTGTCGAGGCGAACGCCTATCATCGGATCCGCGCTAGGTATGAGGCGCATGTAGGTCCAAGGAAATGAACGTACAGACAGTGGTCATGACCGTATGAGGTAGCAACTCTCTAAGTACTGGCGGAGGATGTGTGACCTGCTGAGCTTGTGGGCCAGCTGTATATTTGTAGCTTTGGGTGAATAGGCGTCTCACGCCTAACACTCGCTACGCGGTGCCGCTGCCATTGGGAGCGAACACTACGCACAGAGTTGCGTTTCAGATCGATCGCGAAACTACATGTATATGATCGCCATACTGAAGATCCCCCTGCTATGACCACAGTTTGCATTTCCGGAATTTGACGCATTGTACGCTGCGGTATACTTCACAATAGCATTCTCAAAGTGTCCAGCTTGCGAACGTAGCAGAGCTTGAGCAAGCCAATGCAGCTATATCGCGACATACACTCGCAACGGCCTGATGAGCATCTGCAGCAACTGGCTCTATACAATACAAATCGTACGGCAACGCGACCCGGGAAACGTATCCTCATGCCAGCGCCAGCGCCACGAACCCTCAGCTCGCCGCCTCGCTCTGTGCCCGCCCCGGCGCATGCACGCTCCCCAGCCGCCGCCTGATCACCAACGGCTCGTCGAACAGCTTCTGCTCGTAGCTCCACGTTGCGTACAGTCGTGCGTCCGGCAGCGGCCTCGGGGGCTCCTTCTCTTTCTCTTTCCCGTTGACCGCCCCGTTCGCGCCACCTGCCTCCTTGCCCTTCCCTGGGGCTGGCGTCGCCGCCGGCATCGGCGAGAAACTCGCGTTCCACGGCGCGTTCACACCAGGACCGTACGTGAGCTTCTGGCTGCCCCGCTGGAGGACAGGCGGATGCGTAAGCCGCGTCGTCCGCGCATACACCGGCCCCTGACGAACCATCGCGCGCGTACGAGCGATAATTTAGCGCTGGGCCACAAAGAGCGTTGGCACAGCGACTACTCACCGATAACACCTGCCGCGCCAGCTTGGGTATCCTCGACCCTGGCTGGCTGACGGTGGGTGTAAGGCGCTCGTAAGGCACGATCGTCCTGGGCGGTGCCCCTGGGAGGTTGGGCCGCTTCTCTTCTTCCTTCTCTTTCCCGTCCGGTGTCCCAGGCCCCTTTCCAATGGGTACGGCATACGACGGTGGCATGGGCGCAACACGGGGCGGATTGGGCGCTGTCGCGGAGAAGAGAGTAGTAGGCGCATCCCAGCGTGGGGTGGTTTCGGATTCGGCGAGTAACGCGAGCGCAGCACGGTATCGTGCAGGGTTTATCGACGAGACGCGTGGTGGAGGTGGGTGTGTGAGAATGTGATGATACGCACCCAGTAGCGCAGGTTGCGTTTGAGGAAGCGGCAGGGTCGATTTGTTGAGTGGACTCGAGCTTGGTGGTGGTAGCTGAGGCAGATGCCACGCTGGCTGTTTGCTCAATGTGGACTCCTCGTATGGGATCTGTGTGAGATAATCCGCGGATGGATTCGCGGATGAAGTGGTGGTGGCGGCAGCGGCTTCAGCCTGCTGTAATGGCGGGGTATTTGGACGCTCCAATTTGACTGGACTGGCGGCCATCCCTGAAGGATCTGTCGGTTGGGGTGGAGGACTGGGCGAGCGTCGTGGCTCATCCGTGGGGAATGGCGGCAAGAAGTCNGGGTATATACTCTGGCGGCTGCCAGCTCGATGTTCTTTGTCGTTTGCGGGGTGGCGTAGAAGGGTTCGAGACCGGTGAAAGAGGTAAAGGAGGTGTAGGCGGTCGACGTGCGATCGATTCTTTGGGAGAAAGAAGATGGTGCTCTGACATGGCTACATCCTGGTCCTCGGATGGATGTAGGTCGAACATCTTCACGTCTGCATCCACACTGTGGTCTTCTGGGGTCTCGACTTCGTCATAGTCACTCTCATCTTCCTCTTCTGAAAGCAAGTCATCGGGGATGGGGCCCCAGTACAAGGGTATGCGGTCGTCCTGGTCGGTCCTCAGACCAACAGCGAGTTGCGCTGGAGCGAGACGGTATAAGGGAAAGGAGGTAGGATTGCGAAAGATATACATACCCCTGAACTCATTCAAATCCTCGATCCGCTTTGTGGATTGAACGGCATAGCGAGCCATCTCCTTTCCCTCTGTTACGCAGTACTCTGACAGCTCCTCGACGCTCGTACCGAGCTCGTCCATGGCGTGGACGGCGTCCTTGACGGAGAGCCGTAAGCGGCCTGCATGTTCTGCATACTTTGCGCATGTAGATGCGAAGAGAGTGAGATAACGCGAAAGGAGCTCTGTGAGAACCTGGTTGGCCTGAGTGGAGGAGCGAGAGAAGTTGTGGGCATGGAGGGTCTTGATGGTAACGGACTCGAGGATCTTCTTCGCGCCACTGTCCATGAAGAGCGTAGAGCAGAAGAATACGGAAAGCAGCGTTGTGCAGGAAAGAGAGCAGGACGAGCAGGACGCGCGACGATGGCTGCGAGTGCTCCGAGTCGTTCGTCTCGTGTGTGGCGAATCCAGATCGGACGCTGTGGGCGCGTGTTCGCTCTCCGCTCTAATCCGATGTGGGGAAGGCCACGTCGGAGAGCGAACAAAAGTGTGGCCGCGGGGCGCGGAGTTTGAACACGGCACTGAGGAAGTCACCGATGGGCCCTGGAATCAACGGCCTCGACGGGTGGATTGCGAATAATTTGGACCAGAAAGCGATATGTTCATGATCCGACGCTGCCCACGAACATCTCGTCCTCTGCTGTACAGAGTGAGAAGAGAGGGCGGGGGAGAGGAGAGGAGTGGGCGAGGGAGTGGGGATGGAGAAAGATATGTAGCGCGATCAGGCAAGGGCCGTTGCAGTCTAGCCTAAGCCACCTCAGGCTGCAGATCTTTCCCTCCTCCCTCCAGATCTCCTCATCCGCCATCCGCCCTCTTCTCCCTCTTCATCGACGACGACGACGACCTCGACAATGGACACGTCGTCCAACCCCGCCCCCTCCAGCGGCACGCCTCCTGCTGTCGTCCCACCACCCGCGACAGCTGCATCCGCCGCGCCCAAAAAGGTCCTCCACTCAAAGCGTTCCTTCGGCACCAAGCACTCCCTCGCCCACAACCGCCCCGTCCTCGACTCTCCCGCCTACGACGCTTCCGAGGAGGACAACGACCCGCTCACGGACGATGGCGCGTCTGCCGTCTCTATTGGTCTCTCTGTGCCCCACGCCCGTGCTCCCGGCTCCTCATCTCGCGCTCACCCCTCAGCCGCCTCCAACGCGCTCCGCCCTCGCCCTCGCCATGCCCTTGCCGCCAATGTGGTCTCGTCCGACGATGGCGGTATCGATTCGCCTACATACGATGGCGACGTTGAGAGTATCATCACCACTCGTGGTCCCGGTCGTGACACCCCTGGCTCTTCTACTCACTACCCGTCCTCCATCGCCTCTACCCTCACCTCTCCCCTCCTCTCCTCCTCCAACCTCCAGGAAAGCGATAGCCCAGAAACCCCAGATGCATCTTCATCCCAGGTTTCTCCCCCTTCTGATCACGTCGCTGCAGCGATCGCACCTCAGCAGCGTACCCCCGCGATACAGTCCGTGTCGCTCGCGCCTTCAGAGCCCGCACCCGTTATGATCGCAGTCAAGGCTTTCAATCCGGCCAACCTTACCCCAACCGACATACAAGAGTTTGTCCGCGCGTGCATCGCGGGCACCGATCCGCTCGGCAGCGCGCGCAAGTATCCCATCAACTCTCCACCTGTCGGCCGTCCCGTCCGCATCTATGCTGACGGGGTGTACGACCTGTTCCATTTCGGACACGCGCTCCAGCTGCGTCAAGCAAAGCTTGCGTTCCCTGCACCACCGGACTCCCCGGCGCACGTGGTCTCTGGCGTACACTTGCTGGTAGGTGTGAACTCGGATGAACAATGTGCCCAGCATAAGAACACCACCATCATGTCTCATGCCGAACGGTATGTCGCCCGGTGCTGCCAATCTCCGCCGTCGAATCGATAAGTTAATGTTTGCGAAGGTGCGAGGCAGTAAGGCATTGCAGGTGGGTAGATGAGGTCGTTCCGGAGGCTCCGTGGGTGATCGATGCCGCATTCGTCGAGAAGGTGCGTCAGTTCCCATGTTCATTAGATTATACAGCACGCCTGCGCTGTAAGAGTTGAGGATGCATTCCGTCTGCAATCCATCGCGCTGGGTCTACCGTGGCTTCTCCCGCTTCGCTTGTTATGTATGGTCGCTGATACAACTTTCTCTAGGTATGTCTATTGCAAATCGCTCTATGCTAGATTACTGATCTTTCACAGTATCAAATTGACTACGTCGCGCATGACGAAGATCCGTATGCGTCCTCTGGGCATGACGATGTCTACGCGTTCGTGAAGAGCCAAGGTACCGTTATTACTTCAGTTGTTAATATTCATTCGCGTCCTCACTCTACGCAATAGGCAAATTCTTGCCTACGCGCCGCACACCCGGTGTGTCCACGTCCGACCTTCTGGAACGCATCGTAAGCGGCTACCGCCATCGACTGTTTGACAAGAAGCTCGCGCGGATGGGCCACGCGGAGCTCATGGCCGAGGGCAGCGACTACGACGACAGCATCGCAGGGAGTACGCCCGCTTCTGGCCGCGTCTCTCCTTCTCGGCGGTCGTAACAGCGCCCTCTATCCGTCTTTAGTCATCAATTGGGGGAAGTCTAGAAAGCGAAAGGGAACGCGAAGAGCGAAGTATACTGTACAACAACACGTGTATTGCGCGGATGGCAGTTGTTGGTCGGTGGCTTGGATAGACATGTCGGATACCGTGCCATGCGTTGGTATGCAGGGGAAATGTTGGTAGTCAAGAACCAAACGCACACGATGTAGCAAACCAGTGTTGTCTAGTACTCTTCCATATATACCTTATACATACATGTTGTAGCGCGAAGACTACCAGCGTCCATCTTGGGCTTGAGATGGTCTTGGTGGATATGACGCAGAAGCACCGCCACCAGCAACAGCGCAGGCCTTCGGCTCAAACAAGTTGATTTCCTACCCACGCTGTGCAATCCGTACTCCCATCACCCTATTGCCCCCTCAGGCAATCGCTAGCGAGCCGTTTGGGCTTGACCACTGGTTCTCCATTATTCTTGCAACGAATAGCGAATCAACAAGTAGAAATTAGGAGGGCTCGGATCAGTCAACTGGAATATGTGTGGCCGTTTCTCTCTGGGAATTCCAGTAGGTTCACCACAGTTTATTTTGACACGTCCAACAGATTAACCGTCTATCCGCGCTGCGCAAGTATGACGAGATCCAACAGCTGCATGGGTACAACGTCCGCATCGGCGAGTGGGTCGGTCGTGACAATTTCGTCCCAAGGTATATGCACTCAAACCCGCCGCCCGCGCTAGTCAGTGCATTCCAGACTGACGTGTATGTTCCTCCATCTAGACATAACATAGCTCCTCGATCTCAGGCTCCCGTCATACGCCGTAGATATGGCAATGACGAGCGCGCAGCTGGCCCATCGGGCTCTCACAGCCAACATGACGCATCTGTTGCTACTGAATCTTCTGCGGAGACTCAGAACACAAGCGGTCCTGATAATCATGTAGATGCGCCAGATGCGAAATCGACTGACGGGGACGTCTCTTCCTCCGTCGCCGAGAGCACGGGCACAGCCAATGCGCCGCCGCTCATCCTACACACCATGAAATGGGGGCTCGTACCACACTTCAGCAAACACGAAGATTCCTCCCTCAAGACGATCAACGCGCGCTGCGAGGCACTMATCGAGGGCCAGGCCGGCATGTGGGCRAGCATCAAGGGRCGGAAGCGCTGTGCCGTCGTCTGCGAAGGGTAAGCGTGTCCACTGGCGCAAAGCTCGCAAACTAAGCGTATGTGGACCGTGAGGAAAGGTACTACGAATGGCTCAAGAAGGGCAAGGAACGGCTGCCGCACTTCACCAGGCACAAGGATGGCAAGCTGATGCTCCTCGCCGGGCTCTGGGACTGCACGGTGCTCCCCGGTACGTCTATGAACGCTAACGTATGGCGCGTGCTCAGCCTCACTGCGGATCCTCACGCATGTCCGGGATCAGGCAGCACCGAGCCGCTCTGGACGTTCACAATCGTTACGACAGACGCGAGCAAAGAGTTCAGTTGGCTGCACGACCGACAGCCCGTGATCCTCCCCAATGAAACGGCGTTGGATAAATGGCTCGACACATCCTCCGGGAAATGGACTCCCGAGCTCAGTAAGCTGTGCGCGCCATATCACTCCGCCGAGCATTCCCTCGTATGGTGTGTATCAACCACTTCCATCGGAAGCGGCACTGTCCATGGGATCTGATACCGCTCGATGGCAGCTACCAAGTTCCCAAAGAAGTCGGCAAGATCGGTACAGAATCACCCACATTCATCCAGCCCATCCAGGAGCGCAAAGACGGCATCCAGGCGCTCTTCGCCAAACAACAGCAGGGCATCACRTCCTCYCYAYCNNNGTCCACAACARMGCYTACYCCCRACACWCCCTCTRAACGYGYACCGAAACGGAACGCYTCAGAAGTGAGTGRCGATGGCGYYGGGCAGACTCGTTCAGAAAAGAAGGCAAAGGTGGAGAAAGTGAACGCATGGGAAGACGATTCGGACATCGAATATATCGACGACCCAGGCCCTCAACGTCACAAGACAGACACCGCAACCAACCACCAGGTATTGGCGTCCTGCCCCCAGTCACTAGCTTTGCATACGTCTGGTGCTGATTGACTTCAATGTCCGATATATCCGTCATCGCTCAGGGCTCTTCGCCTCCCACGAAGGATAGAGACCGTCGACGGGCTCCAAAAGGAGAGCCTCAATCGCCGCTCAAGGTATGGTCGAATCCATCTCGCACTGCCAAGCGTCCGCAGATCAATGCACTGAATCCGTCGGACTGGGGCGTAATTGACAGGTATCCAAATTATCTGATGACAGCAGAGCGTCCAAGGTGCGGCTCGTGGCACCCGCATACCTCAGGTGCCATCCGGACATCGTTGACACACCCTCACATGTACAGAGAAAGTCCAAAGCGAGCGGTCAGGCCAARGACTCCTCCGCGAARATCACCTCGTTCTTCACCAAGAAGTAGCTCCGCAACGTCCGGATTATCGGGAGATGATAATATCTAGCTGTACAGTACTCGTTTTCCATGYTTGTGTCCCATCCACRTTGCTTTCTCCGGCTATCGATACGCTTTCCGTTACGCAATACAACCACACGTATGGRAWTTCACACCGAGGCGAGRCGGGNAGAGGTCATGTGTGTTTTTCGCGGCATTCGTTGTGTCTTCAGCTCGCGAGTCGCAGCCAACTAGATCGTAAACGTACAGAGCGCGGCGATGAGAGATATAGAGAGAAAGAAGAAAGAGACGGAGATGAGAGTGAGACAGACACAGACAATGTGGAGACAGACGTATGATTACGAGATCAGAGACGAGACGAGAGAGAACAAACTGCACAGAGAAAGAGAGGGGGGAGATGGAGACGGTGCACGAGGAACGACGAGATGAGCGGCGCACGAAACAGGAGCAGCAATATCGGGGCGCACTACTACTAGCAGCAAGGAGAGACTCATAAGAAGAGAACCATCCACCATCCTATCGTACTCGTCCGCAGCAGTCCAACTACCCAACGCGGTTGCGCTCAGCAGGCGCACTCATCCTCTACTGCCAGTATCCCTGCTGCTGGCGGGCTGGTACGAGTAGAAGGTGCTGCCGTCAGAGCCACCCTGCGGGTAGCCCAGGTGTCCCTGCGGACCCTGGCCTTGGGGCTGCTGGCCTTGCTGGCCTTGCGGCCCGCCAGCCTGGCTTGCCGCGAAGCGCTGCGTGTAGAAGCTGCCCTGGCCGGGCTGCTGCACGCCGCCACGGCCTTGCGGGCCTTGACCTACGCCACCTTGGCCGACACCAACACCGGCACCGACATCCTTGACGCCGACATTGCCGCCGTAAGGCTTGTATGCAGCCTCGGGCGAGCCACCTGCCGCACGCTGGCCGAGCGGAGGGCCAGACGAGGGGCCAGTAGACTGACCAAGACCCATGAAGCCCTGCATGCCCTGCGCACCGGAGCCATACAGCGACTGGTGCTTGCCATACTCGGACGAGGGCAGGCCGCTGCTCACGTTCACGTTCTGGTTGACGGAGTGTTGAGTATGGTGCTGGTAGCCAAGGTCGTCGTACGTGTTCGAAGGATGTTGCTGGCCATASAGACTCTGGCCATAAGGCGACTGGGGTTGCACGGCACTAGGGCCCTGCTTAGCGGCAGGCGAAGGCGCAGACTGAGGTCCGGGAGGGCCCTGGAAAACGGCGGGGTACTTGACGAATGGTTGCGGGACGGTGTAACCAGAGTTGTATGGCGAACCATAGTACTGACGTCTGGGGGTAGGGGTAGTAGTAGGGGAGCGGGGGAGGGTAGCTTTGCTGGGGACCCTGGCCGGCGTTGGGCTGGCCCTGGCTGCTTGCCTGGGAGGAAGGAGGGTGTTGCTGGGAAGATTGAGCGTTAGCGGAAGGCAAACCAGGCGCGCCGTGCGGTTGCTGGGTTCCAGGAAGGCTCTTCAGGTCGTCGTGACCAAGGACGTTGCGGTTGCCAAAGCTGGAAGGGCCAGAGTAGGAATCGTAGAAGTTCTGTTGCTGCTGCTGTCGAGAGAGGTGAGTAAGCAGAGCGAAGGACATAACAAATGATCGGTACTTACCCTCTGGCTCTCACCGTAGCCGTACTCGGCACCGCTGAAGTTTCCGAGGTGCGAACCTTGACCTTGATGCTGCACCTGTTGGCCAAGCTGTCCAAACGAGCCATATGGGCTGTCTTGAGTTTGGCCAACTGGAGGCGTAGGTGCATGGAAGTACGGTGCCTCGGGCTGGCGGAAGTACGACGACGGACCACCAATGTTCTGAGCCTGAGTGGGCTGTTGCTGCTGCTGCGGCTGCGATACCGGCGTCTGATGCTGCTGCTGTTGCGTCTGCACCTGTTCGAGATGAGGGGGAAGACCATGCTGGCCATAGGTGTGGTGGGACTGAGTTTGAGGCTGCTGGGTTTGGTGGCTTGCAAGTGAAGGCTGGGAGATGGCCTGCGACTGCTGAGAGTAAGGAGAGATTGCAGCGCTCGAGGTGGATGACGGGAGAGTGCTTTGGGTGGTAAGGGAGGGCTGCGAGAGGGAAGTAGGCAGAGAAGGCTGCTGAGGTTGAGAG
>JAPEVG010000337.1:0-37773 GCA_029747595.1 Trametes cubensis
ATGTGTGGCAGAGGTGAGGCCAAGATCCATGGACGAACTCGCCTCACATCCGACGCGGGGGAGACGTTGGGCTCGCTCGAGCGCGGCCAGCCGCGAATGGTCTGCGAACGGGAGCGTCAGGAAAGTCCGTGGGACGATGGAGAATACGTCGAAACTGCACCTTGGGTCAGGGCCTGCAAGACGTTCGCGTTCGCACGCGGCACCGCCGGACGCCTGTGCGCGAATTTGTGAGCAGAGATCCCCATTGGTGAGCAGCACGATACTGACGTGCATGCAGAGACCGACGGCGCGCGGGGCGGGATGGTGCGTACGTATGGCAAAGGTGAGTCCAAGATGGGACGACGAGAACATTACACGAACACGGCAGGATACGTCGAAAAGACCGTGGCGAACGGGTCAAAGCGTACTGGTGAACGCCTGAAAACGTGAGCGGAGATTCCTGCTCGTGTATGGCAGCGCTGTACTCACACAGCCTTCCATATCCAGTGATCAGCATCGCACGCGTCGGGCACGACGCGTATGTAATGCAAAGGCGGGTCCAAGCCAGGAAGACGAGAACGCTACACAATCACGGCAGGATGCGGCGAACATGATGGCGAATGGACCAAAAGCGCGCTACAGGTGAACACCTGAATAGGTGAGTAGAGACTCCCGCTCATGGACGGCCGCACAATACTCACACGGCCTGCAATATCCAGCGACCGCCCTCGCACGCGAGGGGACCGGCGCGTATGTGTGGCAAAGGCGAGTCCGAGGACCCTGCGCACATCCAGTCAAAGCGCGTGCCAGGCCTGCTCAACGACGACTAGCTGAGTGCAGCCTCGTGCTTTCGAGGCGTTAGCATGCGACGCCGCGCAACCCCTTCGTGTACGAACGTAAGCACGGGTCCCCATCCATGCACAGCATCGTAGTAACTACATCGACTGCACAGATGGCGCTTCTGACTCGAGTCCAGTGACCAGCGTCGTACGCCATGGGGATGGTGCGTATGTAAAGGTGAGCACAAGGCTCGAAGATACGATCTGACAGACGTCGACGCAGCCTACAGCTGTCCTCGACGTCGAAAGAGAAGCTCGCATCGTACGTGGAGCGAGCACTGTGAACGCGCTGGACGAAACGACGGCGATGGTGATGCGTCGCATCGAAGCCGCGCGCCGCCAGCGTAAGCCATACAAGAGCCAGCGACGTCTGCGTGCACGCACGGCGACGGTGAGTGGAGATCCCAGTTCACGGACAGCCCCGCGATACTCACGAGTCAAGTCGTAGCGGCCGACTCTATCCGACGACTCCGCGTCGGGCTAGAACAAGCTCAGGTGAGGGACGGCGGAACGAGGATAGACAGAATCGTACTCACCGCCCGGGATCACGGGCTAGGATGTCCTGTGCGAGCAGACCGAGGTGAGCGATGTCTAAGACGCACATGGGAGAACGGCTCACGTACCGCGCCGTGCGCAGAGTGCTGTTGCGTGCATGTCGGAGAGGGAGGGTGAGTGAAACGGACGCGGTCAACAACGGCCTCTGCATACCAGGTGCGTCAGACGAGCCGCCGTCATCGAAGCGAACCACCGCGGGGTCTATCGACGGACGGGAGTCGAGGTGAGTGCGCGTCCTCACCGACTCGTCGCGAGCACGTACCTGCGCCGGCGCGAACACGGTTGACGTGCACGACGCGACGTGCAGATGCGAACGGTGAGCGGTGGTGTGCAGTGGTGGTAGTGGTGGTGGGGAGAAGGAAGGAGGGGAATGCGGTCGAATGGCCGCCTTCCTCTCCTTTCGTACTATTCACGGCACGAGGCAGAACGTGCGCAGACGAGCCGAACAAGAAGACGTCGCCCAGGTCGCCGTCTTCGCTCGCTCGTCCGTGCGTTCGAGATTTGCACCGCGCGCGCATTCTCCGCGGTCGGTTTGATGCCTCCCCACTCCACACTGCGTCGTTCAGCACATCCTCGTCGCCCTCGCCGTCCCGCGCGAGTGTTTGAAACAGCGCAGCGGACGTTGCAGGACTCGGCGGAGATCATGTCAACCTAGTCGCAGACGCGGCTGAGAGCCGGGACGGAGACGTACGTGCGCGCACGTACCTCCCGACGCCCGCGCGATGGGCATCCTCCGTCCAGGGTCGATGGTCGCCAAGGCTGTTGCGCCCGTCGAAAGCGGTCGAAATGAGGGAAGCGAATTGCCCGTTTGGTGTCAAGCGAGTAGGCCAGACGTTCGTGGATTTTGGGGGCACCGCTGCGACCGTGCTGGTGAGCAGTGAAAACTTTCGATGTCCGTTTGTAGCAACCCCGCGGTCGTCGCGACGGACTGGTGGGATGTCGAACGAGGGCGGTCGAGCGAGGCGTTGATACCAACGTCTTCGTGCGTTGATACTAAGCTCTTCAAGGCCGCTATGTACACTCACCACCTCCAATGTACCATTCGTAAATCCACGCCTGATAATCGATTCTAAACGTCTTTTTCGCTGCAGCGCAATAGCTGCCACTGCCTAGCGGCGACACTATCCGACAGACAGTAAACCAAGACGAGGGAAACTCGTTGGCCGTCATCTCGGCAAACACACATACAAGGTTCAGCGCGCTAGCGCCGATGTGTGCCTGGTGAATCCTGCGTCGAAGGTGCAACGGACGCGAGGGAGCCCCCGGGCACGCCTGGCAATGCTCTCGGGTGGAACGCACACGCCCGTACCCATCCTACGACGCAGACTGGCCGGGAGCACGAGGGCCACAACGGAGGGCGGCGGCGGCGGCGGCAGCGGCGGACGGACGTCGGGGAGCCGGCCTCGACAAGACGCTGGGGGCACAGTCCGGAGGGACCCACAGGTCGTACGGTAGAGCGCTCCCCACCGCCGCACTGTTCGCGAGATCCCCGGACCCCGCCGCTACCGTCGTGCTAACGGAACATCGAACATCGACCAGCTCTCAATCGGCGGCCCAAGCGGCCGGGGCATCTGGACACGATGCATCTGCCTCGCGGCGTGACTTGTAACGGTCGCGCGAGCTCGACCGACGAGCGTCAAATCCAACAGAACATAGCGAACTTGAAGTGGAGAGGTTGGGAGAGATGAGCACAGCGCCGCCTCTGCCACTCTTCTTATGTGGCTGCTACAGTAATTGACGACACTACTGGAACGGATACTAGTAGCTATGGCGTCAGTTCCGATACNGGGGGGATGCGCGGTGTGCACAGCTACTAGGCCATTGGAAAGCTTGACAATAGAATATTGACTTTGAGAACGATACTACTTGAAGCCTGGCATACATCCCGATAGTAGTAAAGTCACAGTGGTTGGTGGAGGCATGGCAGAGCCTTCGCATCAGTATTCCCTGCATTCCCTTATCCCTTAGTACACTTAGCATATTGAGCTAAGGAGACTAAGCCAACTAATGTATTTAAGCAGATTAAGAAAAGTCAGTCATTACTAGGCAGCTGAGAAATAGTAGAACTCATAGTAGTTACATTTTGTTTATATTTCTACACATAATATGAGTAGAAATTGACTTCATGAGCTCTGTCAGTGGCTGAGACTTGACAGTGAAGGAGTGGTGTGTGAGTACTCAGCTCTAACTTTCATTACTAGTACTATTAGTCCATTTTACTATCAAGCATGTTTTGAGCTTCTATTGAGTTAACTATGCAGTATACTCACTCACCACACTGATATATGGCAGAGGTTGCATAGAAGGCCTCTATGCATTTCCGGGGAGAAGAGGACTTAGACATTGAAGACTTAAGTACAAAGTCAGTGAAAGCATGATATATTGCTAGTACACACTCCAATATATGTGGTGTTATGGCCCAGTGGTAACACACTGTGGTTGGAAACCGTGAGGTTGTGGGTTCAATTCTTTCACTGGTCGCATTTTTGCCAGCTAGATTTACTTGGCGCCCTTGGCCGCCCTTAGCTGCCCTTAAAATCCTTAGTTCGCTTAGTTGAAAGTGCTTAGACATTTGAGGTGCAGTCCTTAAGTCTTAGACCCTTAGGCCCCCTTAGTTCTCCTTAGGCCAACTTAGGCCCTTAAATGCTCATTTAAGGGCCACTAAGGGAATGCAGAAAGTACTGATGCGGATTTTATAAACTACCCAGTCAGCCTCATCATATGCTAGCTGCCATCTTGGCATGCCAATGCAAAAGCCGGGCAGCCCTACCCCTTCATCCGATCTCGTTCCTTCTTGTATCTGAATTATAGTCTAGGCATATCAAGCATACAATAGAGCCTATATACTGTCAAGAGCGTTCATGGTGCGGAAACTTGATGTGAGCCCTCCGTCCTTCCCTAGTCCAGGTTGGGATTATGGCAGCCATACTATATTAGGGGATATATCTTTCGTTTAAATTACATAATATGATGGGCGCCTAGCACTAGCTTGAGTGCGAGTACTTGAGTGCGAGTGCGAGTGCGAGTGCTGAGTGCGAGTGCGAGTGCTGAGTGGGAGTACGAGCGTCCGAGTGCCGAGTACGAGTGCCGGATGGGAGTACTGAGCACTCCGAGTGCGAGTGCTGAGTACTACTACTCCGAGTGCGAGTGCGAGTCGCCGTATGTCACGTGATGAGTCTTAACATTGAGTCGGAGTACGGAGTATAAGTAAGTATTAAGTCCGAGTGCCAAGTCTGAGTGCCGAGTAAAAGCTAGCATAAACACGAGTGTTAAATCCAGTAAGTTTTGTCCGCCCAATTCTTTTTGTCCGCGGGATCCCCTCATATGTAGAAGATGTATGCACTCAAGGCGGCAATAACTTCAGCTATGTGGTATGGCAGGAATACGGTACATGCTCGCTGAGGCCAGACGACCGCCGCACTTGGTGGCGAGGCGTCCTCAGTGGGACAAGCGCCCAGTCTCGTGGGCCCGCTGCCGAGAGCTAGGCGCCCTTACCTAGCCAATAGTCCTTGCTTATCTAACATAGGGGAACTCGCGAGCCACCTCGTCAGCTCGACTCGCTCGCCTCGAAAGGGCGAGTTGATGGAACTCGCATTCGATTCGAGGCGAGTTCCGAGTTCAGCTCGCCTCGACGGCAACACTAGCCAATCAGAGTGCGCGCTTAGCAAACAACATCCGCTCATCGTCACTGACGGCGAGGACCGTCTCCTCTCCGTCCCTCAACCACCATGTCGCTCTCTGTCTTCCACGCAGCTCGTGAGTTTCGCTCAATCTGGTCTCTCTGTGGAATGTTATTTTGACCAGCTGTGATCTAGTTGCGAACGCTGGTCGACGAGCAGCTGTGCGGCCGCAAGTCGGTGTTGTCGGTGCGTGCCCAAGTTGGCTTCAAGCGTATGCTCCTATGTCTCAATTGCGCGGTTGTACTTGGTCTGCCCTACAGCGTACCGCCAAATTCATTCATCACAACCTGCTGCCAAGCCGTCCCAAATCCCTGCCTATTCCACGAACCCCTCCGAGCCTATCACCCAAATTGCGAAGCAAGGCTCCAACCAGCTGAGCCTGGAAACTCCTTCAAACCGTGCAGAGTATGTCTTGTCCACGCTTGACAAGGTTGCCAACTGGGCACGGCAGGGCTCCATGTGGCCCATGACCTTCGGTGCGTCCTTACCCCGCTCTTGCGCCTCTGGGGCACCCTGCTCACACAGAGGTGCGCTCGTTGTGGGTTTTCGTAGGTCTCGCCTGCTGCGCCGTCGAGATGATGCACATGGCCGCCGCTCGTTACGACCAAGATCGTCTCGGTGTCGTTTTCCGTGCCAGTCCTCGGCAGTCGGACATCATGATTGTCGCAGGCACGCTGACGAACAAGATGGCACCTGCGTTGCGCAAGGTGTACGACCAGATGCCCGAACCTCGTACGTCGCGCTCCCGGACGGACTTTCATTCTACACGCATGTGTGCGAGATCGCTGACCGCGTGGGCGTCATGTGCGCAGGATGGGTGATTTCGATGGGCTCCTGCGCGAACGGGGGTGGATACTACCACTATTCGTACTCCGTCGTTCGGGGATGCGACCGTGCGTAATTCCAGTCGACTTTGGGCCGTGTCTCAGGGGCTAACGCGAGGCTTCGATTCTCAGGCATCGTCCCTGTTGACATCTACGTTCCTGGCTGCCCTCCGACGGCCGAGGCGCTGCTCTATGGTATGCTGCAGCTGCAACGCAAGATGAGGAGGTCCCGGAAGGGCGTCCTTTGGTTCGTATCTCTAGTGCTTCTCGCTTCCGTTGAAAGCGCCGCTGATCTCGAAACGCAGGTATCGGAAGTAGTTGAGCTCATCGCGATGGAGCTGGCGGTTAGGGACCACTCTATCTATCCCGTATGAACAGTAGATACCGAACGAGAGTCTGTTTTCTGCGGTCTGCGGTCCCATGATGAACACAGAACAGCCATGAGCAAATGCGTGATGTAGTTTGAGGCATTGACAGTGCGCTTGTAGTTGCGACGGAAAGTTGGATTGCCAAGTGAGAAGACGGTGATTGTGGGGAGCCGCTCTGGACCGGGCTGGCCAGCTGAAAACTAGGGAGACTCTGACTGGGAGCAGTGGAGTCCGGGGGGCGACCGTGGGCGAGTGCGGGGTTTGCCGAGGAATGCTCTAACGCGGTAGACGGGGCACACCTCGCTCGCATCTTGCTTGTTACTTCCGCTTCACTGTCTCTCTTTCCCCTCCATCACTCAGAGCCTCCTCGGCGACCAGCCTTTTCGCGTCGTCTGCGGCTGCATAGGGCAGCGAGAACCTTGCGTCGTGGGCGAGCGAGCTTGCACGCTTCCCATCCTTTGTGTTACAGACGTAATATTCGTACCCCGGCCTCTGTTCTCCGCTTCGTGTGCTCTTGCTTTCCAGCCCATCACCGCCAGCGGCTCTCCTCGCTTTTTCACCTTTGACGGCGGCGACTGATTCGGCCGCTTTGTCGGGCTAGGACAACATGGCCACCGCGATTCAGCTTCCTCAGCCTGCGTCCGACACTGGTGCACCCCTCGACGAGGTCGCCAGGGCGCTCGTCTCACCCAACGGACATTCGCATTCAAAGTCTAATAGCTACTCGCAACGGCTCACTCTCACTGAATTTGACCTTCGAGACGATCGCTACCCTTCGCTGTCCTCTTCCAAATCGCCCGTCTCTCCCCCAGCCCATTCTCCGTCAGGAGGCTTCGACCTCGCACTCGACGCCGGTATGACAGCAGCCCTCCGAGCCAGCTACGAAAAGTCACGCAACTCCGATCCGGTCCCGCTCGCGAAGTCATGGATCGGCGAGAACATTACTCAGGAGCCTGTCGAGGAGTGGGCCGATGCGCAGAACGGAGCCCCCGCAACGACCCTCGAGCCGCAGTCTCCAANGGGGCGAGGACACGACGCGCTCGCGCGGAAGCCCCATNCCCCCCTGTTGGGTCCTACAACGTCGACAGCTCCTTCGCTGCTCGACCCTCAGGCGAGAGTGCTGGTGAGCCACGCTTGGCGTACGCCGACCCTGCTCCTCTGTCTCCCGATATGGGCCAGCAAACGTCCAGCCCTAGGCTCCAAGGTGATCAGGGCGATGTCGCTGCGCCTGGCTCTCCTAACCCCGCAAACGCAAGCATCCTCACAGGCGCTGCTACCAGCGGTGCCTTACTCTCCCCTTCCGCCTCACCTCGTCATCCGTCGTATCCTACTGCAGGCATCGGTGCGGGCCCGAGTTCATCCTCACAGTCACCCATAGTCCCCCTTTCTGCGGGTCCCGCGTACAATGCTGCCATTATGCAGATTCCTATATCACCGAAGACCCGCGCTTACCCACAACATCCGACGTACATCACTCCCACCACCTCGCCAGCCATGCAGCCGTCGTTCTCACCCCCGCAGGTGCCGAAGGAGGAGATCTGCGTCGAGTGTGCGATGCGAGATCAGGACATGGCAGATGTTGATGTGACAAGCCCCGGTGTCTGGGACCGTGAAAGCGACATCCTGTACGAGGAGCTGTGCAGGCGAGAGGCAGAAGAAGATGTGTCAGGTCGTTCTTCCTCAGACAACCATTCCCGACCGCGGGCGAAGGGCGGAAGGCTCACGGAGGAGAATTTGCGGTTCTGGTTGAGCATCGTACGTCTACATTTCGTATGGGTCTGCTCTGCGCCCCTGACTCTATCTCTATTAGAACCCCAAAGAACCCTCGTCTCGCCAACAGACACTCGACCAGTATGTGAAGTCGCAACGGCAGTTGCTAGAGGCAGAGGCTTTGGCCCGTGCACGAGCGCTGAGAGAATCTCGGTTGCTGGACGAGAAGATGCGCGATACCTTCTCTCAGTTGCGCCGCTCTGCGTACGAGATGGGCAGCAGTTCCCAGCCAACGGACGACACCGGTGCTGTCCGTCTGAAGTCGGGCAACACGCACAACCACTCTCGTGAGGTAACTCTCCTGGAGAATGGTATGATTGTCGAGCATGTCGACCTCCGGAAAGAAGAAAAGGAGGAACGGGATCGTCGGCGCAAAGAGGAGAAGCGGGAGAAACGCGAGATGAGCCGCGCGCGCAAGTCATCGCGGAGCTCCCGCTCTGCTGTCGACGTGGCTTCCGTATACTCCGTGCCTTTGCAGAGCCCGTTGCCACAGATGGACAGCGGATTCTTCTCCGGCGCACGGGACTCTCGATACTCACAGTCATTCTCGCCGCGTCCCAGTAGCGTGCTCACGGGTGGTGGAGACCGTCCTCAGACGTTGCTGCGTGCACAGTCCCAGGCGTCGTTCTCAGACATGCAAAGTGTTGGCTCGGCATCATCCCCCCGACGCTCGCGGTTCTTTGGATTCAAGAATCTGAGCGCTGCATGGCTGAGTCGCGACAGCATGGCGCCCTCGGGCAGCATGGTAGACATGCAGTGAGTAGTCCTTTACGTGATTCGATCATTCAGAGTGTTGACAAGAGCGCCCGTCTTCCCAGCCTCGCTCTCCAGCAAGAGCAGCAGTACTTCGCTGCTCACCCTTCTGCAGTGGACCTCACATCGAACACACCGACGCTCAGGGCTTCCCAGTCATGGCCGCGCGCAGAGACCTCGCCCGAACCGGCAGCGTCTTCCGTGCCTACGACCAAGAAGAAATCAGGCTTCAAGAAGATCTGGAAGCTCGTGACTGGCTCTAAGGGGGTCGCCAAAGTTGCCAGCCAATCCAAGTCTGTAGACAGGCACGAGGACGATATGCCACTGGCACCCCCTCCCCCGCTGTCGTACTTGGTTGACAGGGAGGGTGGCGCCGCATCGAGACGACACGTCTCCACCCCGTCGCTGCTCTCGACGATGTCGCCTAATCAGTTCTCACAGTTCGCCCCATCCCCACCGACCGCGCCTTCTAGCGCACTGCCATCGCCGACATCTTCTCGCTATCCTGTGCTGGAAGAGAAGTCCAGCGGCGAGGCGCACAAGGATCAGGTCAAACAGGAGATGGAACCTGATCATCGCATATCCGCGTTCGAGCTCGGACCTTCGAATGATCCTGGTTCACCTGATCTGGAGGCTCGTGGGCGTACGACGCACAGCTCATCCAAGACGCTTTCGAGCCTTGGCCCCGCAACCCCTGGGACATCGCCACTGACTAATCGCCCACAGTCCACCATCTTACGACGGGACAAGTCGCTTCCGCCCCTTCCTAGGGACTCTACGGTCGAGTTCCCGAACCCGCCTATACCCGAACTGCGGCCACAGACAATGTATGACCTTCTCCAAAGCTCCGGTCCTATGTCCGCCGGCCTGGCTCCCCCGCAAGCTCCCTTCCGTAGACCGGACGCGCGGCGGCAGTCGTTTGGTGGCATGGCTTCAATGCCCCACCCCGCCGTCCAAAGCCTGCCCAGCCGTAGTCCTTACTCCCGTGGCACGCTGAACGTCCCGCCTTTCCTTGCTGAGGAGAAGTATGCCGAGTTCGGTGCATCGACTCCGGCCTTGAATCAGTGGGGAAGTGTACCGGCGGGTAAGCGGGCGATGACCACACCGTCCAAGCCCAAGTACAGGCGCAGCAAGTTTGGCCTTTCGTCGCTCTTTGGCAAGAAGTCGCTGGAGACGGAGAGAGACTCGCCCGTGCTCACTCCTGGTATCAGCGGCGGGTCAGTGGAACCATCTGACTATAACCCGTACCGCTCGTCTGCGTCTGACCAGCGCGACGAACCCAGCTTCAGCGGCTACAGCGGTCCTGGTTCCGCACACAGCAGTACTGCCCCACGTATGTCGGTTGTTTCCAAGAAGACCATCGCCGAGCTCGTCGACCAGGACCCCGAATTCGTCGCATACCGCTATCCGTCCAGCGACCAGCGCTTAGAAGTCATGCGGTAGTCCTTGTGCTGTTCCTGTCGCTAGCTCGTTCCCCTCTATGCTTTTTTCTGGTCATGGCTGTCAATATGTATCACCTGCAATACCTCAGCATTCGCCTATAATGCAAAAGGCCCGCGACGCTCCCCTCATCGCGTCTCTCTCGCATCGTCTCCGTCCCTCGTTGTGACCACGCTTGCACACGTTCTACCCCCTGGAAGGCAAGGACTTTCCCCTCACTCTCGCTGTTCGAACACCCAAGACCACAGATCTCTCCATCCTGATCCCACCCCATCCCATCCCATTCCATCACGCTTCGTCTCGTGCACTCATCGCTCTAGCCATCGATCCCGTTACTCTTGTCCACCTATGCCCTACGTTGTTTGCTGCCGCCCGCGCCTTGCATTTTGGTCCTTGCATCCGACACACCCGCTGCCCTCGTCGCCAACGGACGCTACAGGTATCCTGCACGCTTCATACGTTCTCCCTCCGCTCATGTAATCGTTGTCCATCGTCTTTTCCGTGCCCTCTCTCTCGGTGGTCGATGTATGTGTACAAGACCTGCACTTTCACCTATTAATTCTCGGATTTTCGTTCCACGCTGATCGTCGGGAGCGTTAGTTGGCCCGGATGCCATTATCGCGAGACAGGCTCGAGCTTGTTCGCTTGCGAAGCACTTGACAGGTAAGCAGAGCAGAGGCTCTTTCTAAATGCGAAGCGTTCATCGGCCACTTCCGCGAGCTTCTGTGGCGAATCTCGTCCCACTTCCTTCCTTTTACGCACGGCACTCAATGCCGGTGCGCCTGAGGTACATCACCGCGTACGAACCTCGCCGTCAGAATCTTGCCCGCGATCACCATCAATCCTTTCGACGCCCAGCCAGCTTCAACGCTCACAGATGGTAGGCAGCCCCTCTGCTATTAGGCATATTTGCAGGCTGAATGTGGGGGCAGGCTCCACGCGGACTCTCGGCTGAAGAGAAACGGGTGAAGCTGCTCGAGATATTCCACGAAACGGTAAAAATCTGACTATATGCGCCTCTTCAGCTCTCTGATACCCATTACCCGTACAGAAAGACTTTTTCCAGGTAGGAGCCATCTAATCCCTGAGTCCAATAGATTGTTTGAATCTTGGCGTAGCTGAAGGAGCTCGNAAAAAATGGGTCCTAAGATGAAAGGCATTGGTGCGTTTGTCTTACAGTATGCGGTTGATGAGCATATTTGGTTGACGCCTCGCAGTCTCGCAGTCAGTCAAGGAGGTGCTCCAGTCTCTCGTCGACGATGGGCTCGTCCAGATGGACAAGATTGGGTCCTCAAACTGTACGGCCCCGTATTTTCGAAATGACCAAGTGTCTGATTCTGCGCATACACACAGTCTTTTGGAGCTTTCCATCCCAGAGGGGCGCAATGGTGCGTGGCCCTCTCAGTCCTGTGGATGGCTTTGGTTGTAACGAGTCATTCTAGATGCAAAGTCGCCTCAATGCCGTCAAAGAAACCCAGGCTTCGTTGGACAGCCAGCTCAAGGAGTCCCAGTCCGCGTTAGAAACGGAGAGGGCCACTAGACCTGAGAGTGTGGGTGGTCCAATCAATACATACCACTCGGAATAGGACTGAACTCGCCTCATAGGAGAAACGAGAGAAAGCGCTCGAACAATTGTCCGCCCTAAAGAAGGAACACGCCCAATTGGAGCAGGAGTTGGCGACGTATGGAGCGTGCGATCCTGTGAAAGTTGAGGAGAAACGGCGCGCGGTCGTCTTGGCTAAGGAGGCAGCAGTACGATGGACCGGTGGGTCGACTCACGCATTGAAAGGAACCTGCTCACCTTGCGTGATTTACAGACAATTACTTGGTGCTCCTGTCTCATTTCACGAGGCAAAACAGCATTGAGCCAGCTGATATAAGGACGTATCTCGGCATTGACGAGCAATACGAAGACATAGAGGGCTAGACGTTGGCATGTAATATCATCGTTTCAAGCATTTTCAGGGCTCAAATCCACTGAAAGCGATCTCCTCTACTACGTTATGCGTCGATGTTGGAAGCAATGCATCCGCGGCTGGTCCTAGGCCGATGCAGAAGGTGCTCAGGGTCTCTGTGTAGGTGATCACGGGATCGTGGTGTCGCGTTTGGTGGCTGTGTAACTGCTTCACACGGTTCGCGTAGTCCATTCGTCCACCGGCTCATCCGTGACTGGAGCTTGCTGTCACCCAGTCTCTTGAACATTGGGCGCAGACGTAATTCACCTGTGGATCCTGGTCTATTTGTCTTTTGGCGTTGGGCTATGCAGAAAACAGTTGCTTCCTCGATAATTCATGAATCCAGCTCCTCAGGCTCGCAGAGGCCCAGAAGCCTCGTCCACCAACTAATAAACCCGCCCAGTGGAAGTTCGGATGACGATGCGTGCCTACCCCGAGTACACCCTCTTCCGCTCAAGGCAGCATACTTACAGATCTAACCACATGAATAGCTATTTGTAGACACGGTGGCGGAAATGCGTACATACACGGTACTCCTGTTCGGGATGGAGCCTTTCTGGAGCGGCTACAAGAGCCAATTCCAGTCCCTCGGCTTTATCATCTATCCGATTCAACGTTCTCTATGGGTCATGCCTCCCACGACGGTCGTAGCACCTAGTCCGTACGCTCGTCGATGTCATCATGACGGCCAAGAAAGCTCGCAACCATTCTCTCTGATGGTGTGTACGCATTCGTTATATTCGTTCCTCGGTGTCTTGACCTTGGCCTTCGTCAGGCGCATTTTGGCTGTGCTCGCGACCGTCTACACCAAGACAACATCATCAAACTCATAGACAAAGGCACGATGGAGGAACAGATATATCAATACTTGGCAGACTGTGAAGCACTGTATGATGGAGACGCTTTTCCGTGCGTATTGCCGCCCACAGCAGTCATAGCATCGCCCTACAAGTTCACCTTTATAGCTACGCCAATGTGAGTGAATACTCGCACACGAGAGCCTCTTGGCTAACTATCATCGAGGTGGGGGCCAAGATATGATATCGAGGAGTTCAGCACTATTCGCGGAGTCTTCACATTTCTTCGCTGCACTCTCACGGTATGTTATTTCCCGCTATCCAAGGACGATTTGCTTAAGCCGATAGCAGGGTCTCGAATTCCTACATCGTCACAGGATAGCGCACAGGGTACGCAGATGGCTTCTCCTACTCGCTGTTTTCCTGACAATGCTACTGTAGGATATCCACGAGACCAATGTCATGATCAATTGGTATTGTCGCGACGGCAAGCTAGATAGCTGCAGCCAACGCCTCCGCGAACATTATTCGTCTTCTAGTGCTTCATATGCGTTGTTCGACTATGACTTGGCATTGCAACTGCCGTCTACAGCGTCTCTCAAGGATTGCCGACGACCTGCTCTGGAGGCATTCCTTGGCAAGTCGGAGTATCACCCACGCGACATTCATCAGGGTGAAGGGCACTACAACCCGTTCGCATTTGACGTTGCATGTCTCGGCAACTTATTTCTGTACCATTTCGTGGTATGTGCGTTCCGTTCATCTATGACCCTTGCTGACATACGCAAAGGAGGCTATTCCGACCGTCCCTCTGTTGGCTGTGCTCTTCAGTCGGATGACGACACATGTCATCGATGATCGATTTACCGCCGCAGAAGCGCTTGCGTTCTTCAGCGACATCGAGGCACAAGTGCCTTCTGGCGTACTCGACTCCAGCATCACCCTGAAACTGGACTACGGCCCCCTAGACGATCCTGACTTGTATTGGCTTCGGTTGTCTCCAGATGATCGGATCAAATGGCGCTCGCATCGAACACCTAAGCTGTCCTGGTCTACCCGTGTCCTGCGTTGGCTCAACACTACGCGCATCGGCTGGAAGATCATCCCATTTGTGCGCCGTTCGCTTGGTATTTGACCATTCTTCCCACTTTATCTTGACGCTTGCAGTGTATATACATATGCTCGGCCTACTATCACATACCTGGACTTTCAATAGCATGCCGAACCATACGGATCAACGAATGCATCGAATGGTGTCATCCAGGTGCTGGGTATTCTCATCAGACATTGGGCCCGTGTTCTCTGCTATTGTCGCCGAATGCTCGTGGCGGCTTGCGGCACCTTAAATTTGTTCCATTGGGTTTCCCTTGCCATACACGGATTGACTGACTCGCCGTAGGAAACACCGCAGCGATCGCGCCCTCATGGAACCCGAATACAGGGTACTTCTTATCCCGGGGGTTTCCTTCCCGTTCACGCTAACAGAGGAGATAGGCTCGAAGCTCTGTTCGCCTTTCAGGGGCTTGAACAGCCCGTCGAAAGCGACCGCAACAGTACGTCCCGTCGCGCTGTGAGACGACCTGCCGTTGTGTATCAGATCAGTCGGGCCGGTAAGATTGAGGGCCACACGTTCATTGTGGTGAGCATTCTGTACGACTCCCCCGAGCTGAAGCTGACCCGTATCCGCTCTGCGGGCCTAGATGACTAGCGAGCATAGACATCAGCCTAAGCTCTAGAATATGCGTTCAGCTCGCCTTTCACGTCGGCCATGCCACCCTTGGAAACAGTGCCTTCAGGGAGTCAACGGATGCCCCGAGTTCTCTAGCGTTTCGAAGCTGTCGATCTTCATGGTCGCGTCACTGCTTCTCTCGTAGGCATGTAGGCCTAACATTGTAGCGGGATATTATTCTACCACAACGTCATGCACGCTCATCGAGTTCCGATGATTGATCTTGTACAATTGGTAGTAGTATAGTACTAGCACCGTGACTGCACAATTTGAGCCCGCCAACCAGGACTTGGACCCCGGTTCGCCTCCTCGGAGCGACAGGCGCTTAGGAGCGATGCGGCATTTGAACCTGTCCAAGCGCTGGCACTGTGGTTTGCTCTGACGACGACACCACTTGCTTCAACCACAGCTCGGTGTCTTGCCATGCAGGAGAATACCTCGTCTTCTACGCTTCACACCCGTACTATCTCGCATGCCCTAAGTTGCGCCATACTTGAGCTTGAGCTTGAGAGCCTGCCGGAGGGCAACGGTGAAGAATCAGCGCGTCCACCTCGAGTATGCTTCGTATTTTCTGTGCTATACCGTCCCTCTGACCGCTTTCAAGCTCTTTGTAGATACCGTCAAAGAGATGCGCGCGTGGGCTGTGTTCTTGACCTTTATGGTACCATTCTGGACTGGCTACCAGCGCCACTTCCAGGCAGTCGGCATCACCTTGTGTCCAACTCGAGATTCATACTGGCTTCTCCCGGAAAGCACCACCCCCGCACCAAGTCCATATGCTCTTCGATGTCGACGTGAGGGTCAAAATCACCCGTTGAGCTTGTATGAATCAGTGGGTTAACACGCATGATTCGTATTGTGGCGGTTGCCACGTTTGCTGACATCAATGGTATTTTCAGCCAAAGTTCGCTTGTTTACGCGACTTGTTCGGACAGGACATCATTATCAAGCTTGTGGACAAAGGCACAATGGAAGACCAGATATATCGATACCTGGCGAGCTGTCCGGCACTCTACGATGCCACTACATTTCCGTGTGTCCTGCCACCGATTGCCATCGTCGCATCACCGTATAAATTCGCTTTCGTAGCCATGCCGAGGTGAGTGCACACATACCTTGATAGGGCCTCGACATAACACTTGGTCAAGATGGGGACCGAGATACCGCATACGCGATTTCAGTTCTATCCGCGAGATCATCACGTTCATACGCTGCACTCTGACGGCAAGTGTGTTCGTGTCAATGACAGCTAGCGGGTTCCCTAACCCACTATCAGGGCCTCTCGTTTTTACACGACCACAGAATAGCGCATAGGGTATGTACTACGCTTAGTGCAAGATTGACACCTCTCACCCGAGTCTCGTCAGGATATTCATGAGAGTAATATCATGATCAACTGGTATTGTGGCAATGGCGGGGATGAAGACGACTGTGCCGAGCGGCGCCGCGCTCACTATCGGTCTCCATCCGCGCTGTATGCGCTACTTGATTTCGACTTTTCGTTGCAGCTACCGCTCAAAACGTCTCTCAGAGATTGTCGGCGGCCTGCTTGCGAAGCCTTCGACGGGAAGGACGATTACCATCCATATGATGTCTTTCAAGGCGAAAGGCACTACAACCCTTTTGCTTTCGATGTCGCCTGCCTCGGCAATCTGTTCCTATATCACTTCGCGGTGAGTGCATTTGCTTCGTTCATATTCTATCGCTGACCGCCCAGAAGGACGCGATCCCTGTCGTGCCTCCCTTGGCCGTACTCTTTAGCAAAATGACGACGCATGTCATCGGTGATCGATTCACCGCTACAGAAACTCTAACTTTCTTCAACGGCATCGAGACAGCATTGCCGTCTGGCATATTGGACTCGGGCATCACTCTGAAACCTGAGTACGGTCCGCTCGACGATGCAAGACTGTATTGGTCTCGGTTACCTCCGAACGATCAGCTCAAATGGCAGTCCCATCGACCTCCGCCTCCGCCGTGGTGGGTTCGTGTCCTGCGTCGGCTCAACGCTACTCGTATCGGTTGGACTGTTGTCCCGTTCTTGCGCCGCTCACTCCGCATATAGCGTATCCATCATGTCTGCCCCAACGCATTGATCCTACGACCAGGCCGAACAATGCCCATCTCGTGCATCTCAACGATCAATGCCTGGTGGAATACAAATACAGGGATCTAATATTAAGTCCTTTCAAGGCGCGCGAGCATGTGGAGGGACGCGGGTGGTCGGCATAATCAGTTGACTGATATGTACCACTCCTTTTCGACGAGGCATACTACTTCAATGAGGCATTCTACCTGCCTTCGTTGAGCCTGCAACCATTCTACACTACGATCGAACCTTCATCAACATTCCTAACCGCCTCGCTATCATCTCACAATCACGATAATTCTCGCTCTTGCCGTTCGAATGTCGCCATCTCTGACTACAGTCTCCACGGAATCTGGGCGACGGTGACGCTGTGCACTCTTATATATACCCCTATGTGCCTCTCGCTCACCTTACGTGCACTTTACACCCTACTTTTGTCCGTGATAAATATATGGTCGAACTCTCAGCACCCTGATACTTACAGAACTCTATTTCGGCTCCCGTCCCTGCACCTCCCAAATACCAGCTAGCTCTCTCAACGCCGGATACTACTACCGTTCCTCGAAGCTCCCCCCGAACTTGCCAATGCCATTGGGAGAGGCGAAAGGTCTCCAAGCGCCCGTCTTAGTCACGAGACCGTATTCTCAGCGCTCCTTGCGCGTGTCCGGACTTGCGAAGTGATGCACCGATGGTTGACCTTGCCTTTGCTTGTATCCTCTCCTCGTCCGTTCTCTCCTGTGAGACAACTTTGCCACCATGCAGGCCTTTGACTTTCAAGAGAAGCTAAATAACCTCGTCTTACTCCCGGAGGTACGTGGTAACTGGTGCCAACCCGCTTGACTACAACTCAAAGAGGGCCACAAAGCTCCCGTGCGAGAGAGTGAGCGATTTCGGATGGGACGGATGTCCGAGCCAGATCTCAATGAAGTGGTTTTGGCTAGGGTGGGAAGCTTGGCTTGTGGCCCGCGGAATGACTCTCAACCTCAAACCGGCCCCAAACATTGATCCCCGCTACAAGAATTGGTCTGTGACCCCTCATGCCACTCCGGGGTTAGCGAACCTCCCGTACGCGTACTGTATGCCAGCGGGAGTTGACTCGTTAGCAGAGGAAGGGAGGATACCTGGGGTATGAAAGTGTCCGCTTTGTGGCCGCGATCACGACATTTACTGCTGCCATGACTTACAGACGAGACTAGCATGGGCTCAAGACGCTGCCCGTCGAGACGTCGCGCTCAAACTAGTGAATACAGATACAGACGAATATCGCATCTATAGTCGACTGCTGAAGTCCGTGGAAGCATACTCTCCGTCCTTGTGTTGTGGCGTACTACGCCCTGTTGCTATCCTTGAGACTCCGCACAACTTTGCATTCATAGTTATGCCTCGGTAAGTCGCTTAGTCTTGTCGCCCTGCATTGCACGAGACACTTAGCTCTATACTCCAGCTGGGGTGGTCTACATTGGATGTCCAACCTCAGTACGGTCGCCCAAGTGATGCAATTTATGCGTTGCACATCGAATGTAAGACAAGCTGCATGATTGCCAACCATTTCGTTGTGATTGAGATCGGCTTGCAGGGGTTGCGCTTTCTCCATGAACAACGTGTGATACATCGCGTAAGTCACGTTGCACCGCACCCGTTGCACACGACCTCATGGATTTCATAGGACATTCACCAGTCGAACATGCTATTGAACTGCTACAGCCCAGACGCGCAATTTTCCACTAACGCCCAGAACATCGCAGATGCGCATCGGCGTACGGGCGATGTCCATTACTCTTTGATGGACTTCAATCTCTCTCTGTGCGCGCCTCTAGACANCCCCCCTCGAATCTTACTACCGGCCATCAGAAGAAGCATTGGTTGGTGCACCCTGTTACCTCCCCTCAGACATCTGGCTAGGGGAACAGTTCTATAATCCTTTCGCATATGACGTCGCCTGCCTGGGGAACATGTATAGGGTCTTCTTCACCGTGAGGCGCCATCCAAATCTACGCACGGTTGTGATTGGGTTGACCATCCCATAGTGTCTGGTCTCTCAGATACCACTCCTAGCCCCACTATTTGACAAGATGACGACACACCAGATTTCGCATCGGTTCACGGCGCATGAAGCGGCGAACTTCATTGAGTCTGTCTACGCGAGCCTATCCGATACGGCATTGAATTCGTCCGTTGCCATCGTGTCCGAGTGGGATAGCTTTACTAATACGTACCTTTACTGGTCTCAAACGCCACCGGAATTTGCAGCCCAATGGTCTGCTTATCGTACGCCCAAACGAACACGGGTAGCACGATTCTTGGACTGGTTTTGCGACATACCCATGGGATGGTCGATTTTGACATTCACGCGCCGTACGCTTCGCATATAACCTCACTATTAAGCATGCGCAATGCCTATCCTAGACAGATATTCGTCCAGTAGAAGGCCGTAGCAGACGCCGTGTACCAGAAGTCCACGATGCTTGTATTCCGTGTCAAGATGGGCTGGTTCTGTCGTGCACACCCACTTGCTGCGCAGTGCAGGCCGCCCTTCTGACAACTTGAAGACCTCCATGACGAGCACCTTCGTAGGTTGCATCTATTCAACTCACAGTTTGCGAGGATACTGACCAAGTTTTGTACTTGTGCAGGCCCGCTTACTGCATACCGCGCCACGTACAATCTATTGACAAATATCTACTATGATGTATGTGTGCAACGAACATATATCGAGATTGTGGGGTGAACTTGGAGGTTACGCAGTGGCTGTGAGCTTAGTTCACACGGTGTGTCTACGTCGCGGCTTCAGCCTGCGGCTTGGGCGTGTCTCTTCAAAGCTTCATCCCTCTTCTCAATGTTTGGACGTTGACCCAAGCTGCCGCGTCAATACCA
Organism: Trametes cubensis; assembly: GCA_029747595.1. Taxonomy (NCBI): domain Eukaryota; kingdom Fungi; phylum Basidiomycota; class Agaricomycetes; order Polyporales; family Polyporaceae; genus Trametes; species Trametes cubensis. The sequence continues at coordinate 19,653 of JAPEVG010000337.1, forward strand.
CATCTCACAGCCCGTCTGGACGTCGAGCACCTCGCATTTGAAATGCAGGCTTGTGTTTCTCCCTTGTCCCCTAATGGGCACGATGTTTCACGACCGCCTCATTCGAGTGACGTCGTGCATGAGTTCAGCAACCCGCCTAATAGCAGCCCGGCGGACGACTTCGCGTGCCTACCTCACGTACGCCGCTTTCGTTCCAAATGCCCTGTGAGATGTTACTGACTACTGACACTTGCTCAGCTACACGGGGGTACCGTGGAAGACGTGCTCGAATCCAGACTGCCCTATTACGCCATGGAAGCGTTGTGGACTGGCTACCAAAGCCGACTTTCGCTCCTTCGCATGACATTGCGTGGATTGCGGGATTCTCGTTGGTACATGCCCGCAACGACCTCCGGCGCAGGACCCCGTCCGTACGCCCTTCGCTGTCATCATGATGGTCAAGTTGACTCGCGACCGTTATCTCTCTTGGTGAGTCACATCCGACTTGTTCCACTTATCACGGTCACCGGTGCAACGAATGTCTTGTAGAAGAGACTGGGTTATTGCCATGGCTTGCTTAAAGAGGATGTTGTCGTCAAACTCATAGACAAAGGCGCAATGGGAGATCAAATATATCGCTATCTAGGGCGGTGTGAAGCGCTATATAGCAGCGACGCATTTCCATGTGTACTGCCACCCACGGCGATCGTAGCGTCACCCTACGAGTTTACCTTCGCGGCTATGCCAATGTAAGTCAGCTCACATCACCTCAGAACCGCACAATGATGTATCGGACAGGTGGGGATTCATGCCAAAGGTCACAGGCTTCGATACTATCCGTGAAATTGCTGCATACATTCGTTGCACCCTAACCGTACGTCCTCTCTTTCTGGTACCAGCTGCCTGATTGCCTAGACCAAGAACAGGGGCTCGCATTCCTACACGATCACAGAATAGCGCACAGGGTACGTAGTAGATTGTCCATGTCAATCAGTCATCGTTCTGACATGCTACTTCTCAGGACATACACGAGTGGAACATCATGGTCAACAGGTATCGTCACGACGGCCAGCTGGATAGACGTACTCAGAGCCCGCATGACTATTACTCGTCTCCGTCCGTGCTATACGCGTTCATTGACTTCAACTTGGCATTGCAGCTACCGCCCGCGACCTCACTGAAGTATTGCCGCCGGCCAGCTGATGAGGCGCTCATAACTGTACCTATATACCACCCGTTCGATATCTGTCAAGGCGAAAGGCACTACAATCCGTTCGCGTTTGACGTTGCGTGTCTCGGTAACTTGTTTCTATTCTATTTCACGGTATGTACATCTGCCCATGACACATTCCGTGCTGACCACCGCATAGGAGGCAATAACAGCCGTGCCGAGCTTGGTCGTCCTCTTCAGCAGAATGACGACACATGTAATTGGTGACCGATACACCGCAGCGGAAGCCCTGGCGTTCTTTTGCGAAGTTGAGGCGCAACTATCACCGAACACGTTAGATACCGGCATAGCACTGAAGGCAAGCTACGACCCGTTGGACAATCCCGATGGCTATTGGTCCCGATTAATCCCGGAAAGTCAACTTAGGCTCCAGTTGCATCGTCCGCCGCCGTTGTCATGGACAAACCGTGTCCTCCGCTGGCTCATGACCACGCGCCCTGGCCGGAATATCATCCCGTTTGTCCGCCGTGCCCTATGCATCTAGCTTGTATACTTCCATGGACCTCATTTTTTGTATCTCTGCAGTGCCATGGGTAACACACTGCTCTCAGTAGGGTTCAGCACTACGGGCGAGCCTGCTTTCGTTTCCAGGATTGGCGAGGCCTATATCCCCCCTTTGAAGATATCTTATTATATACTCTCACCCACTCTAGTGACTACTCTATTCTACATACCGAGATACTCGGAACCCTTCCCCCAACCTCTCTCGTTGCCCGTTGCCCGTCGTCACTCGATCGAGCCCCATCCCAAGACGTTCGCTCGCATTACGCTCCTTCTAGCTTAGATAAGATTAGATAATAGGCGCTAATTTTTATTCATGTAAGCGCTCGCTGGCTGGATAATAGCGCTCGGTTGAGCATAGAGCGTTTGGTTGTCCTCGACCTCTTGCCAAGTGCTGGTGACCACTGAGTACTTACACATTCTCTCCTGCAACGGCGAGCAGACTATCGTTATGCAGACTGAAACTCGGGAAGAAAAGCTCAACAACCTTGTACTACTCCCGGAGGTACGTGTTCACTGACACTCACTGACACAACCGTAACTTATCCACGCCCACCAGCTTCCATGCGAAAGAGTGAGCGACTTCGGTCTGGAAGGATGGCCGACTGCGGGCTCGATGATTTGGTTTTGGCTAGGGTGGGAAGATTGGCTCAGAGCTCGTGGAATCACTATGAACCTACGGCCGGTCCCAAACGTCGATCCTCGTTACAAGACCTGGTCTGTGACCCCTCACGCCACTCCGGGACCAGCAGAACTCCCTTACGCGTCTTGCGTACCGACAGGTAACCCGCCAGGACGAAGAGGCCCTATACCCTTGGTAAGAGCAACTTTTACCTGATCACAACTCAGCGGTTTATCACGCGATAGACGAGGTTAGGATGGGCGCAAGACTCTGCTCATCGGGACGTCGTACTGAAGCTAGTCAATACGGACACGGACGAATACCATATCTATTGTCGACTTCTCAAGTCTTTGGAGAAGCGTACTCCATCCTCGTGTTGCGGCGTATTGCGCCCTGTCGCAATCATTAATACTCCGCGCAACTTCGCATTCGTTGTCATGCCTCGGTTGGTTCCCCGTGCATTGTCTTCGCAGGTAGCATGAAAAGCTCACACTAGTACCACAGCTGGGGCGCCATTCACGCATTATCAGACCTTAGCACTGTGGCTGAAGTCATGCAATTTCTGCGTTGCACATCGAAGGTAAGCTCATGAATGACCTTGGAGATCTATGCTTCTAACTAGGTGTCGCCTACAGGGGCTAAGTTTTCTTCATGAACACCGCGTAGTGCATCGAGTACGTTGATTTTCACCTCGATCTTGTCAGATGGGCTCATTGATATGATAGGACATCCAAGGTTCAAACATGCTGGTCAATTGCTACAGCCCAGACGCACAATATCCCATGTACGCGTTAGATGCTGCAGCGGAGCATCGACGTACTGGCGATGTCCATTACTGTTTGATGGATTTCAACATCTCGCTCTGCGCTTCTCTCGATACCACCCTCGGTTCTTTTCAACGGCCTTTCGAGGAATCAACGATGGGTGCACCCGCATATCACCCACCAGACCTCTTGCTCGGGGAGCAAACTTATAACCCTTTCACATACGACGTCGCCTGTCTAGGCAATTTATACCGGATCTATTTCACCGTGAGGCATTTCTCATGTTCACACGTCGCTAACGACCGGGTCTAACTATTTCACAGTGCCTGGTCTCGCGCATACCCCTTCTGGCCCCGTTGTTTGACAAGATGACGACGCATTTGGTTTCTCGTCGATTTACAGCACTCGAAGCAGCAAATTTCATCGAGGGTATCTACGCAGGTCTCTCTGAGACGACGCTCAGTTTGCCTACGGCCATTGAGCCGAATTGGGATAGCCGTACCAATTCCGAGCTCTACTGGTCGCAAACATCACCGGAATTTGCTAGCCAATGGTCCAGCTATCGGACTCCCGAGCGGACAAGGGCAGCGCGATTTCTAGACTGGTTCGGTGACATGCCTGTAGGGTGGTTGATCTTGACGTTCACACGCCGCACGCTTGGCGTGTAAATCCGACAGCGCGCATATGCACAGCCTGTATGATAATTCTCATCATGTTCTCACAATCACTCAAACATGTTGACCAGCACGGATAGGAAGCGATTCGTATCGTTCATAGCCCGCACGAGGTGTGTGTGTAGGCGGAGTCTTGAGGCTTGACTAGTATGGACCAGTATGACCTCCCACTCGCTGTAGGCACTTCCACCCTTGACGATCTCATGCCTCCAAAACTACGAGGATATTACCAGGGTGGTTCCAAGGGAACTCCCGGCCAAGGAGGCCCGTCCATATCTCAGAATCGTGCAAACTCGGCGATGTCCCGATAACGCACTCGAGTACAGTACACTGGATGACCCAACCAAGGCTTGCGTCCGGGTGAGTCATGATTAACAGGTCCTGGAGCATGTACCGAAACAGAAGGTATGTGAATGTCGATTGTATTGTTCCTGACTAATGACACTTTAGGCAGGATATCTGCTGCCCTTGCCTCGCCTTACTCGGGAACCGACAAGCTCAGAAGCTGAAGGCAGTACCATCCACCGCTTCTGATCATCATCGCAGCGCATGGTACAAAACAACCCCGCTTCTCAGAAGCAGTCCTTGGCCACGTTGTATTTGGGGCACTCGCGCCCAGGCAAACCGGAGCTTGTAGGTGTTGTATCGCGGGCCGTGTTTACGCGAAGTCGCTATGAACGACCCCTCGCAAGACACCGCCGTCTGCGAGTATAAAAGGCCTTTGTGCAGACTCACGACATCCAGGTCGCCGAACACTCGGAGACTGTCCCAGAGCGCCATCATACCACCTCTCGTCTCACCTCACAGCCATGTATCCCCCCCCAACCGCAACCCACTGCACCGCCCCAGCGCGGCCGCTATCGCAAAAACGCTGCGCTATGGCACAAGGTGCCGTTCAAGGTGCGACCCCTTCATTCTTGCCAGCAATGTGCACTGAGTGACTTGCGTTCGGCTGCATACCTAGCAATGGCAGTGGGTCAAGCTTACGGAAGACATCGACAAAGACCAATTCAAAGCTGGTACCGACGTCTGCCTCCTATCCGCTGGTCCCGTCAACGTCACGCCGACCAAGGTATTCCATGGGCTCCTAGACAGGCTCGTGGGCCGTGCTGACATTGCCACCTACGTCAGCGACCTAGACAGACCAACGAATGGCAGAAGACCCACGCTGATACCGTGTACCGCATAGCTGTACTCGTCGAAGAGGTATCCATTGAGTTGGTGGACTGTCAGGATGGTTCTGGTGCTATCCTCCACACCCACTTGAGTACTAAACCCAAAGGCGAGCCATTTGGAGAGGCCTATGGTTCCGGCGCTGCGGTACGTTGCCTCTGTCATGAACAGCTCGACGTTACTCACCTCAACCGTAGGTTTATTTGCTCCCGCAAAACAAGACTGGACGCGACTACTATGTCAAGTATCCGCCGAGGCCTGGCGGCGTCCTCTTGAAGATCCCCGATGACGCATGCGGGGTAGTGAGGAACATGACCACTCTCTCGGTATGTGCCTACACGCTCATTTCCTCGCGAAACATTGGACGCCCATCGCTGACTCTACAACCAGGCTGGTCTGAAAGGCATGTCTGGCAAGGGCACGATTAGCACCTTCACTCGTTCGCCCTACGTCGTACAGTTCCCCGTCAGATGTTCGATCTGGCGCTGGGAAGAGTGCAACTGGTCCGTCAACTCCGCGTACTTCAAAGCCTTGTCCGAAAGCGACAACAAGAAATACGAGAAACTAGCGGAGAACGTCTACAATCATCCTCCTCCGGTAGTAGTGAAGTTGCCCCGCGAGCGGGTACTTGCCCTACTGACTAGTGACGGTGCACATGATTGAGGCACCTCGTGCTCATCTCATGTACTTTGAATCGTGCGGATTTGTATGGTCTCTGGACCAATGTAGTCGCTTGTGCTTGTAGGCGTATGACACTCAGCGCTGAATCGAATGGCTGATCCTGACACAATCTTTACTACGTACGGCACTGGCGAGTAAATATCAGGCGCTGTACCACCGTGACCGTCCAACGCGGGAGTGTAAATCACGGAATGCTCCACCTCACGGAGCAAGGCCGACGTAACACGAACATGTCGTATTGGTGTGACGACGCCGCCTCACACTCTCGGGACTCCTTGCACAACCTGCGGATAGGTAGAAGCAATCATCTGCGCGATGGCAATCAGATTCTGACCCGCAAACGATTCGAACCGAGCAGCAGTGAACGTACCGCGAACAAGGGCGGCGCGCGAATAGCGAGCACCTGCGGGTCCTCGCCCAAGCCAACGAAACTACGACAGCGTGAGCGTACATCCTTGCGCGACGTAGAGGAACCGAGACACGTACATGGTCGACACACCAGNCTCGATCGAGGATGACAGGGTGAGCGCTGCACGGGTGATAAGTCTTAGTCGGCACGTAGTGAGAGGTGTCACGTACAGCACATAAGCCCGATGAGGAACGCGAAGAGGACGACGGGCGCGGTGTATTGACCGTCCGCGTTATATGCAGGGTGCGTGTCTGTAGGGGAGATAAGAATTCAGCGGCGCGTCTCCATTCGAGGCTTGCTAGTACTCACAGCGGAGGTATAGGTACGCGAAGAGCGAACAAAGCAGGCCTACGGCATAGGCTCCCCATGTGAGGGCTAACGATGTCACTTCAGCTTCGCATTCAATGGAAGGTATTGCGCTGATGAACCACTCACTCATTCCGACCAGCGAATCGTTGATGAGCGCATCGATACCACGGTCCTTGAAGAGACGCCAAGTGTCCTTTGCAGCGCTGATATACGGTTTCCCATACAATGCTGTTGTGTCATCTTAGCAACTAGTCACGTATGCAGGGCCTTCAAGCGCAACTCACCGATCTCGATGTATGCATATCTATCAAATTGCGATCAACATGTTAGCATCGTCGATAAGCGGTGCGCGTCAGCAGGCACGCACCTGTTGAAGTACTCGACTGCGCTCTCAATGCATCCGATGAAGCATTCTGCGCACAGAGCCAGACACGCCTCGACCGCTGGAGTTTGGTGAGTACTATCAGCATCTCATCTCGGGCGCTATGGTGGGACGGAACTCACGATGACCATCGGCGTTGGCGTTGTTGCGCGCGATGTTCAGCAGCATCTTGACGAGCTCGAGCAGGGTAACGATCAAGGAACCGAACGCAATGGAGCCGAGCGACAGTGTAGATGCGCGGATGAACGATGAGAACGTTGGGTGCGCAGGCTGGTAGATGCCGTCAGTTCATTGTTGGAACAAGATGGGGTGGTTGAAATACTGACCATCATACCCTGCTCGCGAGGGCCGAAGTAGTACCAGCCTGTGCATTATGGTGTTAGTGTGTAATCGAGATATATAGACCGTTGTACGCACTGCCGAAAGGTCCGCCAGCAAGCGTCGCGAGTGTGACATTGCCGATAACCTGAGACGTCCAGAGGAAGGAGAATGTCTCGTAGATGATAAATCCGATAACCTTTCCCTTAGAGCAGCTCACGCCTAGCTCGCAAGCTGTATACAGTCGGTCAATGCATAGTCGGGACATGATGGGGTTCATACGTACTAGGACTGCCGGGAGTGTACTTCACATAGCTGCCAACCTGTAAGGGACGCAAACATATGCTCAAATGACACAGGACAACTTACGTAGCGATTACGGTGAACGTATACCAACTACCAGACGCATGAATGTGTCAGTTTACGCAAGAAGAATTCAAAGAGACGGACATACACGCTGAGAGCGGCCTGCAGAATCAGTGCCGTGAAGGCTACAAAGTAAACGCTCGGGTGGTGTCTCGTGACATCCATAACAACTTGCAGGAGTAACGAGGCGAGCGGTATGCGGGACCTGTAGCCCCAGTAGGCGAGAATGGAGAAGAGGGCGATTACAGTGAATACAATCGCCGCCGCTAGATGAGCGTCGAATTAGTATGGACGTAGTACCTGAGTAGATGTAGCATGGGAGTACTCACACCAGTATTTGGTGATCCAATAATATACGCAAATTCCGCTGGAAGTAACGAACACTATGAGTGATACTCCAGAGGAAGATTGACGACAGGCACGCACATATTGAGTAGAATTGAGAGTATAAGCGTGATGTGCATGATGGCTTTCGTGAATGCGCGGGTGAGTAACAAATATATGGCCGAGAGCAGCAGTCCAGCTCCGGTCACAAACAGCAACAGAATCACAGTATGGCTGGTCAGACCGTCAGTAGCTCGTTCGTTTGAACTGGCCCGCGCAAGGACTTACTAGTTGAGAGTGACTTTGCCGCCTGTGCCGTCGGAACCAACTCCTCCTCCAAGTCCTCCAGCATTACCGAACTTGGACAGGGTAATGACGGATATGACGATAAATCCAACAAGCTAGTAAATAAGGTCAGTTAATATTCAAATGTCCATGGGTTTCGTGGGGTTCACTGGGGTGCTTACCTGGGCAATGAAGAGAATGAGGAATATAGGATCGTTGATCCTCTTCTTTGGCTTGAACCGTTCACCGTCGTATGGGGACTTGGTATCTCCGCCGTACCCTCCGCCTCCATAAGGCTGTGGCGGCGGAGGTGCGTATGTGGTCGGCGCGTATACCGGCGCGGGGCCTGGTTCGGGAGCACCGTAGACAGGTTGATATTGGTGAGGAGACGCAGGCTTCCAGCCAGACATGGCGACGAGTTGACAACGCCTTGTAAGTCGTGAATGATTCGTACGAGGATTATACAAGCTCCAAGCAGGTACGTGAGGTCGTGAAAGTGAGTAGTTCTTGTACAGACACACAGCAGAAGAGGAGAGGAGAGAAGTAGATATAGGAAGAAACGGAATTTGACGGGGAGGTGGAAGCGGTGTGGGCGAGGGCAGTGAGGGTTGATGAAGAGATGCACGGTGTACAACGGCTCACTGCACGACTCACCGCTGCCTGCCCAGGTCGATGACGTCGTAGGCGCCCATGCCAAGAACACCGTACGCATTCAAGTTCACTGCAATACTGTTTCTCCGGAACGCGACCAAAGCATTAATATTAATACACTCCCACACATAGTCATTTTTGTCGCTGAAAGCAACTGTTGAGCTCCGCCTGCACAATGCACAAAAGTATGAGCATGCACGGCGCCCACACGTTCCGGCCAGCCTGGCCTTCTTATCATGTACTTAGAGCTCCGGGTTTCACCTGCCCAAGGCCGTCAACTGGGATGCCGCCAGCAATCGGGATATGGCAGTTCTCAATAATGGTCAAGACTTAAAAGGGCGTGCGCACTGTGCAGGGGCCCGTGCTATGGCCGTTTATATGTAGCACGCAGGGCTCCTGAGTGTTCAGACTAGACTCCCGAGTCCCCCGGCCGCCTTGAATGTACACTAGCGGGCGATAAGCAAATTAGCAAAAATATACGTACATACCTGCGTGCTTAACTGGACGAAAATATTTGAAGTGTAGGCTCAAAATTGGCCTGATAGCCAGGCCTCGACCAGCCTTTAAAGCTTGCAGATCGTATGAGGTATCGAACATTGGTAGTCGCATGGTACTGTCGAACAACGTCGTCCACGGGCCCATTTCTGCTGTTGGACAGAATATATAATTACAACGCCGGAGGTCGTAACATCGATGCTACAGGTCATGAGCAGTTGCGTAGTATGATAGTGTTAATGATACAGAGAAATTCACAACGTGGCGACGGTGCTTGCACAAGATGTCCGACAAGACCCCAAGGAAAAACGACGCTCAAGGGGCGGATAAGGACGTGCGGAGCGAGAAGGCCTGGGTATGGTAGTCTCGTCATCCGTGTATGATGGACGATGACGACTTGGGCGGCAGCTTGTATAGGAATCGACGCGAGACGGTCCGGAGCCTGACATGTATGCGTACGTGAGCTGCCAATGGCCATGGCGGAATTCGAGGATAGCCCACCGAGTCAGGAAGACGGAGCCCCGATATCGACGCCGTCAGTTGGCCCGAACGCTCTCTGGCGGGTCTCGGAAACGAACGACGAGCACCGTGACGTTATCTGAGGAGTAGTTCCGATATGCGTGATCCAGCAGCTCTTCTGCTGCCTTCCGTGGGTCTGCAATTCCGCGAACGAGCTCGACAGCGGCTTGGTCGGACACGACGTCCCAGAGCTTGTGTGAACCAGGTCAGTGGGCGGAGCATCATTGAAAGCTTTAAGAAACATACCCCATCGCACGCCAGGATTAGGAACTCGTCGTCCTCGCAAAGCTCGGTCTCCGTGGTGTACGGCGAACCCACGACGAACTCCTTCATCGACGAATCGCCCAAGCTGCGCGTTACGGCAAGGACGCCATTCACACGTCCGCTCATGACAAACCCGCCTGCGTCCATTATGCGCTTCGCTTCTTGCTTGTCCGATCCTTTGTGGTCGTACGTCAGGCGAATTCCCTTGCCTGCGCGACAGAGCACGCCACGGGCATCTCCAGCGTTTGCACAGTACAACACACGGCGCACATTGGCCGGAGGTACAAACGCCTTCTCCGGTGCGGACTGATTGTGGCTCGTATCGTCTGTGTCGTCGGAAGGTGCAGAGTGTGAAGACACGCCACCCAAGGTCTTGATGGCATGCATGAGCTTACTCGAAGTGCTCTTCTTAGACGGTTCTCCATCGCCGCTTCCCTCGTCGTTTGCGACGCCGGATATACTCGAGGCAAGGGGCTCAAAACCGGACGGGAGGAACGATTGGCCTCCGCTATCGTCCTCGAGGCGCAGAAACGCCGTGACCGCGGTGCACCCTGAGTGCATCTTGCCGTCTGACTCCTCCGACAGCCTTGACAGGTTCATGTCGACGTCGTGGAACGTTTGATTGAGCACATCGGGAATGCTCGCCGCCCTGTCCTTCCGCAACGCGTTCAAGAGGCACTAATTCGGGTTCCGTAGGCAAAGTGGTGCTTAAGGGTAGAAAGGAGGGTGCCGTACCAGTGCAAAGTTCTGCCCGCACCACTCTGCGGCTTGTCTACCCGCGTGCCCGTCGAATATCGCGAAGAAGCCTTGTCCACGGACGCCGCCAAATGGGACGACAATCGAATGCGCGTCCTCCATGGTCCGCCGGGGACCCTTGGAGTCAGTCACTGCGCATTTGAACGATAGGTTCGGAGGAAGCTTGTCTGCAGAGTGACTGAGTAGCTGGAATGAGTACAGTCGCGGTGCCCAGGGAGTCAATGACGAACGTACCGCGAGGTGCCTTGGGCTAATCAAGGAGAACGCGTCGAGGGCCAACGGTGTTCAGTACCAATGAGTACCCCTGATATGCTCTGATACATACAGGAACCTTCAGAAACGCTTGAGGCCATTCTGTAGTAGTTGTTTGTAATCACACGCTGAGATGATGGCGAGGACAAGAGGCGAGGTGGTGGAGGAGCGGAGGCAGAAGCAGATGGAGTGGTCGTCTCCAGGCCTCGCCTGTCTTGTGTCTTACGGGCGCTTGGTCCCCGCAGTTTCGCGTCATTCCACGTGGCCTAAGCACTACCGATCTGGCGTCTGGGTCCCGCCAGGACCCCCGATTATAGTAGGTGAACCCACATCACTCCGGCCAAAATCTGGTCCAAAATGTCCGCAGAAAATTGGCCATTTTGACGGTCAAATGTCCGAAAAAAATCTAGCTTCGGCCGCCTTCGGCGGCCGTTTGTCCGCATATTCGATGTGGGTTCAAAATGGTAAGAAAATGTCCGTACCATGTGAAGTAGGTTGTGTTTACAACAAAATTTGTATGGAACGCGTAGGCTGGACAGTTTGAAATAGCGGGAAATGCACGCTGCATAGAACCAGCTGTCGTACCCCAAGCATGACTACCGAAACCTTGTGCCTACGGTATATCTCGCTGTGGGCGCTAAATATATAATGCTATGACGCTCTTATAATAGCTGTAGTAGTCGTCTTTGCAGGTGATACAGACTGGACGTAATGCATTACTTAGGATTACTTAGGTAGAAACAGATCATAAGTAGACTACAGTTCAAGCGCTCACACATCTATAGACTGAGGAGTATGCTGGCTTAGCCGAGCGCCTCTGGGCTCCGAGAATTTGTCCGGTTATGTGACATAGGTCTGGCCGCGCCTTACGCGGTTTTGTCCGGCATTTTACAGTGGGTTGGGGGCCGATTTTGGCCTGTTTTGTCCGAAAAAAATGTAGCTTGGCCCCCCTGCGGGGGACCAAATTTGTCCGAATTGTGATATGGCTGGGCCTACTATTATCGGGGGTCCTGTCCCGCCTCTGTGTAGCCTTGGCGCCTGACTCTGAAGCTACCTAATGCTTGGGACTTGGGTGAGAAGACAATAGTTTGGGATCTTGGGCGGTGAAAATTACTTGAGGGCATCATAATCCACCAATTCAAAACGCGACAGATGCGCCCCAGAGCCTCGGGACTCAACTGCTCGACTGTTCCAAATACGGAGAAGCGCTCACCTTGCGGAGCACAGAAACACGTGGTTACCAAACGCTCATTCCCAACTTCGCGAGTTTGGACGGTTACTCCGTTCATCCCATCCGCTGCGGCGAAACCATTCTTTTCTGAATATCTATCCGCAACGCGTCTTTACTTTGACGTGTCAGGTATCATCTCTAGCTCCTAGAATTCCACTTCCCGCTGGAGCCTGCCCAGGATCACCATCGTCAGGATGGATCAGTCTATGCCAGGAGAACAAGATGCCATGATAGATGGTATCTTTGTGAGTGGAAAGCATTGCGCTGCGCTGTGATAGACTTAAGCGTTTCCAGAACTATGACATCCACAACGAGATTGGACGGGGCAACACAGCCGTCATATTCCGCGCCACCTGCAAACGAGGGAGGCTTCGTGGACGTGTAGTTGCAGTGAAGAAGGTAATCTCTCTCCTTCTTGTATGCTTGGCGGCACTGTTGAGCAAATGTTGATAGACGTCGCGTATCTCGACGAGCAAAGCTGCGCGAAACTGCTCTGCCGCCTCCACTTTACACGCGTCGCTGTGCCACCCATCCGTACTTTCCCTCATGTCCTACTTCAGCGCACCGTCCGGGTACTATCAAGTCCTCGAACTATGTCAGGGAGGTAGCCTAGCTGGTCTCTTGGATACACGAGAGGACCACATCCTCACTGAAGAAGAGCTGCGAGGGCTATCAAGAACTCTCACAGATGCGCTCATCTATCTGAGAAAAGAGCTGGTCCTCCACCGCGACATCAATCCAGAAAATATCTTGATCACGGGAGACGGACGTATGGTACGATTACACTGCATTCTCGCGGAATCTACTTGACGAGAGTGACCGATAGAAACTATCCGGATTTGGCTCTGCTCAAAGGCTATCCACTACAGATGCAACGATCTTGGAGTTTTGCGGTTCCGCGAACTATGTATCCCCGTAAGTCATACGGACTGCCAGTATCCATTCTGACACTGAATGTGGTATTCACCGTGAACTTTCTAGAGAGATCTTGTGCGGACGACCGTACAGCTTCCCATCTGACCTGTGGTCGTTTGGGTGCGTCTTATTGACATGTCTCTCTGGCTTCCCACCGTTCGATGTAAGTGCGTTGTGATAGGCCCACCCCTATTCCGCTGCTGAGAATCTATCAGGGCGCAGATCCTGACGCGGTTTACCACAACATCTGCTCGGCACGATTCGTACTCCCAGACACCGTTAGTATCGAGGTAGAGAATTTAGTACAACTATTGCTACGAAAGGTTTGTCTCCCGCCCCCATAAATATCCTTGTGGACATATTGCGAGCTGACTATATGCGTTACAACAGAACCCCCACGATCGCATAGCGCTACACCGTCTCCCGTGGCACCCATTCTTAGAGTCATCCCTCCCCACAAATCCGCTCGAACTCCGTTCACCTCCCAAGAAGCTTACAATGCGCCACATTGGCTTAGACTCGCCGCACCCCAACAATGTGCGACCCACATCACAACCTCGATATCCCGCCCTCTTATCGAAGGACCCAACACGACTTCACCCGAAGGCTTCTTACGGCAACAACACCAAGAAACCCACCAGCAAGAGACTACCGTTGGTCGACATCACCAACGTATACCCTTCAGCCGAAATGCCAAGAGACGACTACCAGGAAGAACCACAAGGGGGGCCTTCCCATATCGCGCGCCGATCTGATGCGCGTGCATGTTCTGCTCCTGTCTCAACCGCCAATCAGCCTTTTTCTGCTGGCTCTAGCACGAGCACAACACCTAGAGTCACTTTCGAAGCTTTATCCAGTGCAACAGGGTGCACGTTCAAGCCTGCTAGTACTAGGGCTCATTCCTCCGGGACTGATGGTTGCAAGCAGATCTCTCAGGGGGCTTCTCCCCGGACTCAGCTCAGGCGCGTACTCTCCGATTCGTATGGCTTACTACCTGGATCTAGACGTACCACTCCTCTGACTGCTGGGCGGCCTGTACTATACTCTCGACCTGGCGAGACGTCTAAGCAGACGGCATCTTCTCAGGCGACGAGCGCAACTGCGGTCACGGTATCTCTTGGTCAATCGGCTCCAGCTCCAGAACTCTTCCACAGCAAACGGCCACTGTCTGACAAATATGGCGGATCTACTATTCTGAGTATTGACAGGCTCAAGCCGCAGACGCACAAAATCTCCCGTGGGCAACTGGTTGTCTTACCTTCTAGGTCTCTGCTCGTTGACTTCCGCGAAGGCGAACGTAGAAAGGGAGGGAAGGGTAAAGAAGTGCTGGTCATCAGCTCAGACGGTAGAACTGTGCGCAGCTCCTCCTCTAACGTCTGCGCGGACTGATAATCCTGCCTGGGCCCCGCAGATCCAAATATTCGATGCGCCGCACCTGAGCACCCCCTGTTGTCTCGCGGAGGCGACTGCCACTCATACTATAGAGGATCTGCCGCAACGTTATGCCGCGCAGTACGACGATGCGGCACGCATCGTTGATCACCTAAAGTCTCGCGTGCCAAAGGTACTTCGCCATTACTGTAGCAATTTGTGAACGCTCATGACTTGTATCGTTCATGGCCGCAGCTTGTACATTACTCTGGCGATGCGAAGTGCACGCTGATGGCAAACGGACCTCCCGGCGATATTGAGATCGTCATGCCAGCAGATGAAGACAGGAAGACCAACCGGCAGGCGATTCGCCTTAGGCTTTGCGTCAAGAAGCATACCTTGGAAATATCGCGGTATATTGACAAGTCGTCGAAGGACAAAGCTCGGAGCCTCGGCGAATGGACCAGGAAGATCGTCGCGCTTGGGCCCAGTTTGACTCTGATGGAAGAAGACAGACTAGGGCTAGACGACATGGACCGGCTTGCTGTGAAGGAGCTTTCTAACTTCGTGTCTCTCTGTGACGCTGCAGATCTTCTGCAAGTCGGTGACGTCCTAGATTTGGCGACCGAGTCTGATGGGAAGGATATCGGCGCTGTAAATTGAGCTCCTTTTGTTGTCTGTCGCACGTGTTTTCTACCCGTTTTGATATCGTAACTCCCGCGACTCCACCTGTTGTGGTCCGTAATATATGACATTAGTTGGAACGACTGATGAGCAAAGAGACATGACTCGACCTTGGGCTCCAAGGAGCTATGCAAGGTTACGAAGTTGATTTCCTTATATGGGTGTGTAGATGAGGATCAAATGCGATCAGGCGGACAGGTTTGCCTTCCACCTCCTCTTGTTCTCTTCCACATCTTTCGAGAGCTCGAAACCTGTGGATGTCTCAGCAATCAGCCGCTGCAAAGCCTTCGCTACAGGGGGTCCGCATCAAAGCCAGAAAAGGTGCCGTCAAGGCTCACGCCAAACACGAACCTGACGGTGAGCTATCGCATTGCGACACACGCGGCGTGGAGCACTGCTAACGCCTTCTCGACCACACAGTCTTCCGCGACCAAATCTTCAAGCATCTCGAAAACGTACCCCCGAGCGACTTCGAAGCTGTTACCAACAAACTAGTCCAAGCGGGTTCGACTCTCGAGTTCCTCAAGTATGCAGACGCCCTCTTCGAGATCCTCCTCGTCGGCGGCCTCCTGCAGCCTGGTGGTCAATACCTCGATGACGGCGCTCCACTCTCGCCCTTCTCCGTCCTCAACGCGAAGGAGCCTGTCGATGTGGCGGACGTGAAGCAGTATGTGGAGGTGATGAACAAGCTTATCCGGAGGTCCGTCGCCCCATTCCTCTGCTCGTTTTCAGGCCTGAATGCGTGCCCGCAGATACAAGTATCTCCAACGCCCCCTTGAGCAGAGCACTCTGCCCAACCTGTTCCAATACATGAACCGCTGGCCGGAGACGCAGAGGGAGAAAATCGCTGTGGCCGCCGGTCTATTGATGGCGCAGGGCCTCGCGAGCGCCAGCTGCCTGCAGAGTCTGACGAAGGACCATCTCGTCAAGAACGGTGCGTGCTCTTCAACCCGTACGAACCAACAACCCCTCATGCCCTCTCAGACCTGTCGGCCAACGTTATCGTGCTCGTGTTCCGCTCGTACCTCACCATCCAGTCCATGGAGCACCTCGCCGCTACGCTCAAGCGCGGCGGCGTGAGAGACCTCCTGGCGTTCTTCCCGGAGAACAAGCGCGACGACAAGACGCTCGACGAGCACTTCCGCAAGGCCGGGCTGCCCCAGGTCGCGGAGTGGTGGACCAAGCGCCAGTACGCTTCTCTGAAGGAGAACGTCGTCAAGCGTCTCAAGGAGATGCTCAATAACGGCGACTCCCATGCCGACATCGTCAACACGATCAAGGAGATGCAGGAGGAGCAGCCTCTACCGGACACCGAGCTCGTCTCCTGCATCTGGCAGGGCCTCATCTCCTCCGTCGAGTGGAGTGCCCGCCAGGACCAGAACGAGGCCCTCGCTTTGCGCGAGATTACGGTGAGCTCGGTAGCTTCTCTTTGACGACGAGGCGTACTGACGGTGCGCCAGAACTTTGCCGATATCCTAGAGCCGTTCTGCAATGGACCGAAGACCGAAGTTGCCCTGATCAACACCGTTCAAGTGTATTGTTACGAAGACACGCGTATCATTAAGGCGTTCCCCCAGATTCTGAAGGTGCGCTGGGCACTATTGCTCCTCGCAGGTCTCGTCTAACGTCTCTCCTATCTCTTCTAGGTTCTGTACAACAAGGACTGTATCTCTGACCAGGCTATTATATATTGGCACCAGAAGGGCTCGAAGCCCCAGGGCAGGCAGCACTTCCTGCAGGCGACGGCGCCTCTCGTCAAGGTACGTCTTATCAAACCAGCGTTCATACTCTGCATGCGTACTCACACTGGGATGTTTCCAGTTCTTGCAGGAGCAAGAGAGCGAGGACGAGGACGATGAGTAGATGAGATCTCGAGCGTGTGTCTGAGTAGGGCGGATCCCCCCATTTTGACTCTGCGTCCGTTGGCATGTATGCGTTCTGATATCCTGGCCCGACGACCGAGGCTCCCGCGCGAGCATCGCATGACGTCTTAGAAATGCGCACAGTGACATGTGTTGTGAATGAGGAAGAAGTCTTGCTTGCGTATGCGATGTTACGGATAGGTACGTAAGGCTCTCCTATGGACAGCGAATAAACGACGAGAAAGGCGGAAAAGACTCGAAAACACGACGGAACGAGAGGGAATACCGATTCTGATACCGACACATGGTAACTAAGCTCGAGGCTGAGATAATAAAAGAGCAAGAGAGAGAGAAAAGTAGTAGTAGTACATTGTATACAGTACGCCATCGACGTCAGACGAAATACACCTCTTCCAGGCGCGCGCCGCATCGCATCTTTTCCATTTCCCCACCCGATTCGTGCGCTCTAATGCTACGTACGCGCCCCGGGAAACTTGACCATGACCATGACTATGTGGGCGCAATACGTCCGTGCCCAGAATCAAGCGGGATACGACTCCGTCGACGGCGCGTTCACCACGCCTCCGGCATTGGGGGAAAGTCGCCCATCCAGCCGTTCGTGTGGCCCACGTTCAGGAAGATGCCGTCCGAGCCGTTTTGCGGGAGCCCGAGGTCCGTCAAACTCTGCACACACACAACAACGTCAGCGAGCGACCCCAAAGACGCTACCAACCATCGCGCGCAGAAGACGCACCTGTTCCTGGAGCCAGAGCGGGATCGACGCCGGGTTGAACATGCGCTGGTCGTGCGCCCACGCGCCGACCTCCTCGACCGTAAATGGCGGCGGGGGCACGATGCTCGGGTCGATGAACGACGGCGGCGGCGGGGCCATCATCGCCTCTCCCGGGCCCCCGCCGCCCGGGGGCATCCCGCCAGGACCACCAGGACCGCCGGGACCGCCGGGGCCGCCGGGGCCGCCGTGCGGGGGGGAGCCCGACCTTGCGGCGGAGGTTGGCGAGCATGATGCGGAGGGTGAGGGCGTGAGCGCTCGGCGGCGACGTCGGAGAGGAGCGTGCGCGAGCTGCTCGACCTGGACGGTGATC